>VZTL01043019.1:23142-35244 GCA_013400535.1 Scopus umbretta
CCCAAAAACCCAAAACCAAAAACACCCACCCACAACCAAACCCCAAACAAACAAAACCCTAAAGGCAAGAAAAAGGTATTTTCAGAGTGGTATAGAATGCCCCTAGATAAAGTGCAGGGGAAAAACTGCACAGCAAACCTTCTTTTCCTGCCTGTGCACAGAGGGAGAACTCATGCTGATCTGCTCCTGCTTGATTGTTTTCCATGTTTTGTTAGCTGTAGCATGTGATGAGAACAACACAACGCTCTTGTTCACCAATACACCCCTCTCTGGTATCACTGGTCTTGTGGGTGAACAGATTTTGGGACTGCACCCTGTGGGCCATGGCCTATACACAGAGGAGCAGGGTGTGAAGCTGGCCTGCACCCTGCTGTTGTCAGCTCACAGCTGGACACATCCCAGCAGATGTTTTATATTCACTTATGGAAGCAAAAGCAGCTGGAAGGTTGATTTTTTTTTTTTTTTTAAATTTATTTCCTGTTTGGAGATTTTTCCAGCATAAGATTATTTCTGGGTGACATGGAGGCAGCGTAGCTGAATGCACGCAGGCTCTGCTGGGAGCTCTCCTGCTTGCTGGCCCTGGGCATGCAGAGGGGAGAGTGGGGAGGGATGGGTATGACTGTAAGGCTGTTGTACTCTGAGTCCAGGCTATCAGAATAGCCCCTTGAAGGCCTCTGCAGCAGAAGCAACTTGGTCAGACAGTAACTCCTTTAGGCTATTGCAATTTTTGGCCTGATATGATTTTGGCCTGATGCTATTATTCTTCGCTAAAACTGAACAGAGCCTCCCCTCGCCCCCCTCAAGAGAAATTGGTTAGCACATACTTTTCTTGAGCATGGAGATAGTTGGCTTCTGTTGTTTGATCTGAGAACATTACTTGCTGAAGAGACACCTGCCATGGTGCCTGTGGTAGTTTTTCACTTAGCAAGTGGAGTAGCTTTGGGGGCTTGTGGGTGTGAGGGGCTGTGCATCATAAAGGACTGTCATGGTGTTCAGCCCAGAGGTGTAGTCTAGGAGGAAAGAGCACCCCTGCTTGACCTCTTTGTCCTCCTTTATATAAGAATTCACTCCTATAAAGAAAGCAAATTGCAGAGGACCTAGTTAAGCCTGTCTTACTCTTCTATCTTCTTCCTTGTGACCACCAGGAAGAGGGAGATACACATCCTTGTAGCTACCTAGCACCTCTTAGGTGTCTGGTGGCATGGACCAATGAGCAGGGTGTATGGCTACATGGGGCAGCCCCCTGAAGTGGGATAAATCTCTGACTTTCCAGCCTAGAAAGAGGCCAAGGTAGCTTCTTCCCAGAAAAGCTGTTCACTTGTACAGTTACCATATGGCAATTGCCTCCAGGCTTTTGCCTTGACATTGCCAACTGAGAGAAGCTTTGCTAGTACTTAATACTAACAGTACCCTGTCCTTTGTGGGTGCTAAAAAAAAAAAAAAAAAAAAGCCTAATTTGTGGAGATTATGCAGTTAAACATCAGAGGAAGTTACTGGTCTCAGCTGCTTGTATTTATTTGATAAGCTCTTTCTTTCCATCCATGGCTGTGTCGCAGAGGTGGAAGGGGGTTTGCAGTCTGTCGCTTCCTCTGAGGGTCTGGCTGCGATGGAAGGTTCAGCCAGTCTTTCCCTCCCTGCTGCAGCTCATGTGTCACAACAGCTAGCCTGCTGCAAGACCTTGTCAGGTTCATTTTGCCACTGAACAAAAAATAAAGATGAACTTTACTGGACTTACAGTTTGCCCAAGGCCACATTTTACAGAACACTGTAAACACTTTACAAAACCACCCTCTTACAGAACAATGTTATTAGTGTCTTTTTACAATAGTAAAAGCAGGGTTTGTGTGCCTGGTGTGCAGACTTTACTACCTGAATTTTGAGAAGCAAAATTTGGGACAAAATGTTGTCAGTTCTTCAAATATGACCACCTCGGCAGAATTTCTTTTTCCAGACACTGTTCAAGACAGGTGGACAGTGCCTAGCAATCTCTTGGTTTGGAAATTACAGCCATTACTGGGCTGTGAGAAACGTAGGCACCCAGAAGCCACGGGGGAGCCTGGTGTCTGGGAGCTATGCTGGAAGGGTTCTTCCCTTGGTGTTCTTCATTCTGTGCCTCTTGTTAAGGACCTGCAAGTCCAGTGCTAACTTCCCTTTCCAGCACCCAAGGACCATGCATACTTTAGAGCAGAAATACAGCTTGCAATGAACTAGCTTTTTCGTTGTCCTGTACCTCCCTAAACCTTTGGGACAAACTCCTCTATGCTGCAAACCTTACACGCTGAGAAGCCTGTCCGGGGATGACTCGGTGTCTGCATAATAAAAAGGTTAAAAGGAGTAAATGCTGTGAACTGTGGCTTCAGCACTCTTTTGAGTTCCGGCCTTCAGGATGAAAGGCTGCCTCGTGAATCACCACCTCCTGACTTGTTTCAGCATCTGTCCTTGCACGTGGTTACTGTGCCCTGTTGACACAGTATTGAATTCCTTCATGGTGTCCAATGTATTTATCTGCTTAGCGCTCTGCGAGGGGCAGTGCTGCTGATGTCCCCCGGAGCGGGCCGGTGCTGCGCAGAGAAACTTGGTCTGCTCTGACATCAGTAGTCCTTGGTGAAATAAGGATTTAAATCTGGGGCTCCCAGTAGGTTAGTGCCTGAACTGTGCATCTTTTCTTCCTTGCTGTGCCTCCAAATCCAGTTTTCACAGCACCACAGGCATTTAATTATTCCTTGGTCATTGCTGACCTCAGTAATTGTCTGGAAAAATTCTGAAAGAAAAAAGTACCTTTCAGCCATTAAAAAAAAAAAAAAAGTGCTTTCTTTGATTAGTCAGTTCTCTAAGCTTCAGGGACTTCACTACCTCTTCCTTAACAGTCTGTTTGGGGCAAATGGCAAGTTATGAGTGCATTTTTGGGACTGTTTTAGCTTATGCTGTTCCTCAGGCCCTTGTGATGTACAGGAGGGTGCAAACATCCTGCTGTTGGGTATTGGAATAGGTAATGTTGCAAATGCATAGTCTTCAACACAACAGAGCTATTTTATGAAGGAAATGTGGTATTGTAAGTATATTTCTGAACTCTTCTTGACTTGGTAATGGAGAGTCATTTAATCTAGGTTCAGAGACTCAGAGTAGGAAAGCAGGTAAATGTCTCTTAATGTAGACATATGTTCCTAAAACACACATGTCTCCTGAGGGATGTTTTTGTCTATAATAAATGCTAAATAGTGTACTGGCTTAACATCTTAACATGCTGTTTTCCAGACTAAGCTTTTTGTCTTTTAAATTCCCTGACTGTAACAGTAGGGAAACTTTTTTTATATATATTTGTTTTTAGTTTCTGAAAGGGTTTGTTATGAAGCAGTAAAAGTGGTAGGGAGCTTTTGATTGCAATTACAGCATTGCTTTAATCTTTTTTTCTGGAGGTGAATGTAGAAAAGCAACCTATTCCTTACAGTATAGCCATGTTTCAGTTAAAATGGTGGGATTTTGACCTCTGATTGCTGTGGATTGTTGACTTCTTGTACTGAGATTCCTCCTGAGGCTCCAAATGAGGATGGCTGATGAGACTTCACTGGTGAAGGAAAGTGACTGAATCCCTATGGTAGCATTAATTACTGCCTGGAGCAACTCAAGAGAGGGCAGAGAGGAGCTGGCACGTTACTGAAACGTTCTTGTTGTAGCTTGATTTCTGTAGAACTAACAGAAAGCGAATATAGTCCTTTTTACATAACATTTCATTGCTTACTCCTGGTTAGGAAGGATCATGCTAAAATGGCAGTTTATTTTCATATTTACTTTTCATTTTCCTGTTCTTGAATTGCTTTAGATTTCTGTCATACCTTTTAGGGATTTTTAAATGTAAGCACTCTTGTCCAAGGAAAAGGATGTGTTATTGTTGTATGTTGTTTTTTTCAGGGAGATGTGAAATATTTCTGGCAATGGCTTACAAATGCACTGGCATGGTCCTCTGCGCTCAGTAGTGGTGATTTGTGCTATTTGTTCTTGGAGGAATTTCATCCTTAGTTTATCTTTTCTTCAGTAGTATTTGAATATCAACTGTACTTAAGTATCCTGAAGATCCAATGGAACAGAGATCCCAAATAGCTATGTCATTATTTATGCTGTTAAAAATAGCAGAGTCCTTGTTTAATGTCCCCTAGCTGTACCAGATCATGAGAAGTCATGAGGTGCTGACAGGATGAGGGCTCAATTTTTATTTTGGAAGAACTATTTCTGGTTTAAAAAAAAAAAAAAAAAAAAAAAAAAAAAAGCCATATATTTGAAATAGTTTGTGGGGAATAAATGCCATAGTCTCCATTTAGGGCTAATTCATTTCACACGTGGCATGTTCCAGGCTAATCAAAGGCTGTAGATATTTGTGCCACACTTCAGCTTACTGTTGAAGTCTTTCTCCTGGTCATGTACTGAACTGAACCTGCGACCTTCTCCAGGGCTCCTTCTTAGTACTTTTGGCAGCTTACAAGAGGGTATGATATTCTCTGGTTGCATCTGCATCCTTGCTGTAGGTAGTGTTTCATTCTGACAACTTGTGACCTAGTGTGGGTTGGTTGTCACTGGGTCTGCTCACCGTATGTCTTAGCAGAGCAGTTTGCCTGGTGGTTGCTCTATATGGAGCCCCTCACACCCGCTCTGTGCTGTTCTTCATGACTATGCACCAGTCAGGAGCTCATGTATTCTCTACTGGCCAAGGGGAGAGAGAATTTGCTTAGGTAGTTCTCTGTTCCTGATGAAGTGAGATATTCTCATACTACTTTGGTAAATGTGCTGGGCAGCAAGAGGAAGATCTCAATCCTCCCCCTACTTACTGATTTTTATGCAGATGCACGCATACTGAAAACCTCTGTTTTGTATCTGTAATCACAACAGTTATTTCCAAGTACGGGTTATAGGCTTGCTTTTGCAAAATTGTCACGTATACGGTATAAAATTGAAACATCCTGATGGAGGTGTTTTTGATTAAACGTAATCTAGGACTTCAAAGCTTGCAGGCTTGTCATGTGGTTTAGGAAAGATTCTAGTTGGAGATCCCACCATGGACTGAAGATCCTGGTCTCTGTTTTCAGGCCTGGCAGTGAAGGAGCAGTCTGATGAATCCCAGCATATGTTTTCAGGGTAATGACAGAATCATAGAATCCTTTAGGTTAGAAAAGACCTTTAAGATTGAGTCCAACCATTAACCTAGCACTGCCAAGTCCACCACTAAACCATGTCCCTAAGCACCACATCTACCTGTCTTTTAAACACCTCCAGGGGTGGTGACCTGACCACTTTCATGGGCAGCCTGTTGATAACGCTTTCAGGATTAATGTGTCCAAGGAGATGAATTCTCTCATAAAACTAGCAATATATGAAACATTAAATATGTACATAACTCTTATTAACCACAAACAATTAAATCTGCAACTGAAATGACAATGTGCATAAAGCAACAGGCATTAAGGTGGAAACCACCAGATGAGCAAGGCTGGCATGGCTATGACTGTGCCCTCAAAATGGGCCCCTCCATGGAGACTCAGATTCCCTTGATATGACACAGAGGTGATAATACTTTGCACTTACATTGTGTTCATGGTGTTGTACAAACATTACTATAATATTATTCTAATATTATAATATTATTACAGTTTTTTTTTTTAATGTCTCCTTGGTGGCTTTGGAGATCTTGCACTAAAGGGTAGGAAATGCTAACCAAGCTCCTCATCCAAAGCGAAGTTATTTGGAAGAGTGTGTTTCTTTTATCAAATTGTGTAAATGAGAAAGAGGCCCAAAGGAAAAGACTGTGGCTGGAAGCAGAAGAAAAACTTCAGCCTGACTGTAGAAGAGGGGAAGTAACTAAAATATTTATTTCTACTAGGTTGGAGAACAGCATATGTTAGGCAGGCCTGACTTTTTCCAAGCATAAACTTTACTGTGACATGCTCTGCTACACACAGCAACAAACACTCCCTAAAGCAGAACATCAGATGGAGCATTCGGTGAGCACAGGGTAGCGGATGCAGGATGGTGTTTGTTTAAAAAGAAGCTGGCATTTGTCAGAAGCCGTGGCAAATATGCCATTATTTTTTATTTTTTACACAACCTGTGAGATATCAGACCTGTTCTAATGAGATTCTGAAATACCAGGCTTATAAATATTGATAGGGGAAAGTTTGCTCTCATCCATGGAGAGAGATTGCATTTTGCAATTATACAGCTTCACTCATGTGAACTGTATTGCAATTTGTTCTTCTGTCTCCTTCACAGGGGAAACTGTTCAGAGTTACAGTTCAATCTCTGTTCTCAATCAACCCTCTTTTGCCTAGTATTTCCTAGTTGATGAGATATTTAAAATTGCCTGGTGTTCAGAGGATGCCAAACAGGGAGATTTCAAAGGCTTATATCCAAAACTTGTGAGGGGGCAGCAGTTGTTTTCTGTTAAAAGTATGTGGAAGATGCTCACAATTTGTCATTTTAAAGAAAATTATTTATGTTTAACCAAAGCTTCTAAAAATACTGACCTGTTAAAGAATTTTTGTTTTACAAAATTTTGTGGGTTTTTTTTTTTTTTTTTAAAATTTTGTGGGTTTTTTTTTTGTTTTACAAAAACTTTTTCAGGCTTTTATGGATAAATTTTGCGCAGTATCTTCTTGCCTGTTATTGTGCAAAACTTGGGCTGTAACACAGCAGTAGTGTGCTGTGGTTCTTGTATCAGTTGCAGTGAAAAGATACAAGATTTTGCATCAGTCTTTAGTTTATCACAGTAAAACCCATGAGAAATTTCCAGGCCTTATTTAACTTCAGACTTAAAAGCAAAACAAAGAAACAAATCCCCCAAACCCCAAAGAAACCAATACAAAATTCAGATGTCTTGGTTAATAGCCCTGCTGGTGATATTTCATCAGGTGGGCTTAATTTTGAAGTCTGTGAATATCAAAATTGGACCACCTTTCATTATAGAGATGTAAGTCTCTCTCCTTAAGTCTGACTGGCACGTTGATTTGCAGGCAATATGTATCTGCAGAGATTGCTTTTCATTCTTTCAGCCTTCTCTGAGATATTTTCACTACTGCATCTAAACTAACATCTGCTGTGAATGATGGCTGACAGGTACATAGTCTCTTGTAAGCTACATAAGCTGTGTACATAATCTTACACTGCTTCTTTAGTATCTTTGAAGCTGAAGACAAAGCTTTTGAATCTGATTCGAAATAAAAGATATATCAAGCAAATGCTTCCTGGGAAAAAATGACTGACCTCAGCTGCTTACATATAACACTAGACATGGAAACTGAGCTTTGCATTTCCTATTGTGAAATATATACAGTAAAATTGTATAATAGCAAAATGGGTTGTAATGCACCTAACACCCAGAGGGCTGTTTGTAGGGGCATGGAGGGCTATTCAAGCTGGCTGTTGCTTGACTGTCTGTAGTGCTGTCCCTGTGATTTGATTTTGAATTGCTGCTGGGCAGCAAGGTCTGTGTGCTCCTGTGTTGCACCCTGAGCATTGCTCAGGACCCTGCTGCTCTTCTCTGCTCTTCTGCACTTGCTTGGCTTGGTCTTTTTCTTTTCTACTGCATGGAAACCCTATTGCTGTTTATCTTGGGGGCCCCTGTCAAGGGTCCTTGCTGTGGCCCAACAGGCCAACACCATCATGGGGACTGGCTACCCTTTCAAGATAGAACAGAAAAGGGATAATCCAGTGGCTTTTCAGAGGTACTACTTTCCTGTGTCGGTCACAGGCTTTTTGCCTGGTATCTCGCAGTTAGTTGTATTTTCAAATCTGCTGACCATAATTTTCTATTATTATGACTCCAGCCTTTGTTCCCTAAATAGAAAATGGGGATAGACCATGCAGTGGATTGATCAAAGCTGCTGTAATAGTATGCTTTTTGTCAAATATACATACCTATAGCAGAGCTGTATTCAAACTGAATGCTGTGAAGCTTTTATTGGTACCCAGTAAGAGCATGTAAATACATAAGATGTTGTAGTAAAATTACATCCTGAAGTTCTTGCCCTCAAAATTATGTAGGCATTGATTTTCAGTATATATTGCAGTTCCTTCATGCTGTACCATAATGTATTTACTGACTCTCTGGTAGAAGCACTTGTGAAATTACCTGCTTCTGGGAGCATGAACCCATGTCTGAAATGAGCCAAAATCAAGCACAAGCAAAAATCTGGATCTCTGAGTGCCTGAAGCTTATGCTGTCCTAGGCTGTGATTTGGCAAAAGAAGCAGGGTCATCCCAGTTGAGCACTTGTGTTTGAGCCCCTGTAGAAATAATCATCTTATCGCAGAAAGGGATGGCTCTTCAGGTGCCTCTTTTTCCTTAGATGATAGCATTGAGACTAAATGACGTGCTCTTCCTGTCACTCTGCCTGGAGATTTTTCTGTAGGTGAAGTGAGCAGCTTCATGTGACTGCCAGGGGTGAATATCGCAGCCATGCTGCAGAGGGAAAAGATCCTCGTGGAAGGAATGACGAAGATGAGACTTGCCTCTCCAACTTAGCAGAGCATATCTTCTGGGTCACTGAAATATGAGGTGAAGTTAAAGCAACATGAACTAAGAAATTGTTTTTATGACGTGAAAACTGTGCTGATAAATGTACTGTGAGGGAGAAACCTGCGGTGGATGGGAGCTCCTCTGGGCTTTATGCCAACCAAAAGTCATATGGCTGTGGCAGGTACTGTGCTGAAGCTGCACTAACAAATTCTGGCAAGAGGCTGAACAAATGTTTTTTGGCAAGAATCTAGAGAACTTGGATTCAGCGATGCACGAATGTGATTGTATATGCTTTGGCCCTCTTGAGCCTATGCTGTATCAAGTGGACATCCCCTGGATATTTTCTTGGACTCTGGCGTATTGATTTGGGATGAGCTTTCTCCTGGAATAGTTTTCCTACCACTATGCAAGGCAGTACAGGATGATAGAACAGCTGTGTGGCAAGAGGTTTTGCCCACTTGTGGCTTATTAAACTGGCACAGTAGGTCTTGCAAGAATGGATATTTTATCCTTTGTGAATAGTGAAATTAATTCTCCATACAATTAAATACAAATAAAGACATTCTTCTTTTTTTTTTTTTTTTTTTTTTTTTTTGCTGGGTGATATTGAAAAAAGTNTTCTTTGTGCGGGGAATTGCACGTCATGTGCGTCTCTGTCCCTTCTTCATTCCCTCTATTCCCAATACAGCTGCATTTCACTGGTGGCTGTGGTGACCTGCTGGGTGTTCCCTTCAAGGGCGAGTTTCCTGCTTTAAACTGTCCTTTGTGGCAGTAGTGGTTCTTTATGCAGACAACTTCAGTATCTGGCCCAAGACTTTTAAGAAGCCTTCAGATTCACTGAATGAAAGTGCTGTGAAGTGTAATTAGCTTGAATGTAGAGTAAACTTTAGTCCCCTTGAAGTAAATGCCTGTAAAACTTACTTTTAGCTTTTGATGGAGAAAAAAACATGATGTTCAGTCATGGATGTAAAACTCATCAATGTTTCAGGCTAGTGCTGTGGTTTGTGGTGGTATAGATAAACACCAAATGTGATGCTCTGCCCAGTGTAAAACAGCAGCAGTGTGAAGCTGCCTGTGCTTTATAAGTCACTTGGTGTAAAGAGAGCTTTTCCAACATCAGGCTGTGATAAGACTGACTGCAGTCTTTGGATGTTCCCCTAATGCACTGCAGCATGTATGGAGAAGTTCAATGTTAGTAGAATATATGGAATGTTAGTAGAATATCTGTAATGAGTGTTCCCTGTTGATATTAAGGGGGAGTGACTAGGGCAGAATATGTACTAAAATGCAGTATACTACCTCATCAGCGAAGGTTGCAAACATAGATTTCTCATTGAAATGCAATGTTACGGTATGCCTCAAGGACACATGCAGATGTGTTCTCTAAGTACTTACCTGTGAAGATTTTTCCACAAGTTGATGCCTTAGCTACCTTGCATTTGTTCAAGGGCAATTCACGTGTAGAATGAGAAGAACTAGAACAGCCCCAGGCAGTGCTTTTATTATAATTCAAAATTAGAAGGACCACATTTTTCATAATTAGAGAGAAAAGCAGGAGCAGCTGACTGACTTCTTGTTATTAAAGAATAACTGAATATTCCTGGCAGATATGTGAACATGAATTATGCTTTGGGATTGTTAGTAATAAGGTAGTGAATATTTCTTGTTAATGCAGGAGATATTTCCCTAGAATTGTTTGCTTGCTTGCAGTGCAGTTGCTGTATTCTAGGACAAGAGAAATTAACACCGCATATCACTGTTCTCCCCATGTTTTTGTAGCCAATTCTAGCTCAGAAATTCATAAATTCTGATGGATTTTAGTACAATACAAGTGGAACAGGCAGATCATCTCCTTATTTTTGTTACTATTATTAACACTGCAGCCCATGAAGACAAACACAAAGGAATGGAAAATCAATGTAACAATAACGCTATTAAAATTGACCAGCAAAGTTGCTGGACAGTAGGAAGGGGAGGGAAAAAATATGAGTACATGTATTGAATGATGCCCTAAGGAATGGTGTCCTTAGTGACGTCTTTCCTACCTTTCTTTTTGGGAGGTAAAGCTGCCTGGTTTTGAATTTCAAGATATATAGCGAAAAAGTTTGAAGTCCCCTAATTGAGCAGACCATGCTTCAAAACTGTTTCCTGACAGAACTTCCTGGCATCATGTCTGTGCTGGATATACGAGCAGTTTAAATGTTCTTCAATACCTAGCTCAGATCTAGAGTAATGGAGCTGCAATGCGCTGGAAGAGAGCTGAGCTCCTGCTGCTGCTGGAGCTGGATCTGCGAGGTGAGGGAGGGTGTGCACAGATGCAGAATGGTTTTCCTGGTCCGTGCCATATAGTAAAGCTATCGGCAGCAGTTTCTTTTGCTGATTTAGAGTTCATCAGTGACTCTTGCGTTAGCAGAATGCTGTTTTGTCCGCCATACATCTGCCTGTTACTTCTTGCTGCCCAGGATCTGGGTCTGTCTCCTCCATGGGTTTTTACCAAGAGCGTTGCTTGGCCAAAGGTTGATTCTCTACCAGCCGCTTAGAAATTGCATTGTGTGGCTTGAGCAGCATGTTTTTGCAGATCAGTGATTTAGAGAGGACAATCTTGCTGGCTAGCACAGGGTGTTTCACTTGCTAATCCAAGTTAGCAAGCAAATACCTAATATCCGTTAGGTATTTGTGCTTTTTGGGCTTTTCACAATCGGAGCAGACAATGTGGGCATTTTTTGGTTGCACCCCCTGAGAGGGTTTGACTTGCTGCTCTTCCCAAAGGAGCATTCCTGCTATGGGAATAAGCCATCAGATGGGAGCGTCCACTAAGGATGCTCCTAATGTAGCACAAGAAGCATGTACGTTCTCTGCTGCCTTGGGATCAGTTTCATAACCGTGAGACTTGTTTTTATCTAGGTGAAGCTGTTGTAAAGCAGAATTAGATTTTTGGTTTTTACATTCTTATGTTGGACTGCTTTTTTTAATTTCTTTTGAATGTCATCACTAAGATAAGGACATTAGTAAGATGCCACCACTAAGCATAATAGAGGCCTTTTTATCTCAATTCACTGCACACCACAGGCCAAAACATATACTATAAGTACATTTTAAGTTCTTGTTTTACCCTGTTTATCAAGCAACAGTTTTGTAAATGGATAATACAGCAGAGAAGAACATGTTACCATTATGCTGGCTGTTGGGGCAAGTTCTGTAGCGCAATGTGCTTCATGTGCATAGGAGGAGTGGGTGAGGTTGAAAAAAAATATGTATGCCATATTGAAGCAACGAGGCTGTAATCTGCTGGTTACTTTATGGCAGGTAATTTTCAGTCCTAACTTCTGATTATTGATACCGAGGCTTTGATCAGATGTATTTTCTTATTGTGTTTAACTAATTACTTAGCATGTATTCAACTGTATTTAAAGCACACTTTTTCTGCTCCTGAGTCAGGGCACTCAGGAAATGAAGGAAATGAAGTTGGCCTGGCACAAACCTGAAGGGAGAACTTGTGTGGGTACTGCTGTCTCCTATGCCTTCAGGCTATTGGAAGTATTAACATAGCTTCCCCTTTACCACGCTGGGGAAAAACTATCCCTTTAGCTGATTTTTTTT
>VZTL01043021.1:1176-26901 GCA_013400535.1 Scopus umbretta
TGTTTCTGGGTGGTTTTTTTTTTTTTTTTTTTCTTTCCAGAAACCGGGATATAAACCCGAGTGTGTGGATTTGTATGGTGCTCGCATTGAGTGGACCTCTGAGAAATCCAGCAGAAAGAATGTCTTTCAGGTAAGAGGCAAAGCATGCATTTCATTGCTCATCTGAGTATAAACTCTGTTAAGTTAAGAGGTAGGGTTTATTTGCTTGGATTTAATAACTAGAGACTGATTTAATACAGCATTTTTCTTACCAATACAGGAGCGTAACATTTTATCAAGCATCAGTTTACTATTTTTCTAAGAGAAGGATCTCTGATGACTGAGTCTCCTAAACACTTGAGAACCTGTTGATTTATTGATTAATGCTCTATATTCAATTTGTTTTTAAAACTTAGTAGGTAATTGCTTTGGGTTCAGGCCTAGAATCTTGACCTAAAGGACTTCCATAAACACAACTTCTTCAAACTGCTTATGAAAGCATTGCTCCAACACAGTGCGGTTACTCTGTTTATTTTTATTGCTGTTCAGGGTCCTCAGACGGTGATGACCCAAGTTCATTTCTGGAAAGGGAGGGGAGGATTTTAAAAGCTTGCCTCTGTCAGGGCCAGCATAGAAAGACATGTATTTCTCATAGGACTATTCTTCATTGATGGAAAATAATATTATTGAATTACTTCATCTAAATCCCATTGAACTGAAAGGGAGGATCAAGGCCCAGGAAGATGAAAGGACAAGAAAAGCGTTACTGCAAGGTTAACATTCCAGGATCTAGGGGTTAAAATATTTATTGCAACATCATCAGGTTTTGGATGTAATCCAGCTCCCATGAATGTCAATAGAAAGGTTTTGGGGTTTTTTTGGTTTCACTAAAAGTTGTATCAAGCCACATCAACATTTTATTCTCTATGAACCGAGTTGTTTCCCAGAGTTCTAACATTAAGAATTTTTAACAATACAAACAATAAAGGGAGCAGAGGCGCAAAAGGGAACATGTCAGGGTCAAGATACTGTCAGTTATCAGATAGTCCTTTGGCATCATCACCAATAAAATATGCTGGAGGAACCAACTGTGCCTGGGTCTGGGATTTAAGAAAAAAAAAACAAAAACAAAAAAAACCAAACACCACACGCAAAAAAAACCTAAGGGACTGTACATGGCTTCTTGAAAAGAAACCTCTTTAGGTCAACTGGGTGTTACAGAGACTTTTTCAAGGTTTATTTTTCTAGATATCTTTCTAAAGCACATGTAATATTTAGAAATATTCCTCTTCTTGAAGACAGTGAGACCTATGCTTCTATACCCCCCACATCCTTCAGGTTGTCTTGAGACAACACTTGGAGATTTGTCATTTCCTAGGTATTTTTAGAATAAATATTTTGGTTTTGCTGTCAATCTTCAGCTTTTTCACTTGGAATGTGATTAAGTATAACCTTAGCCTTCACTCCTGCAACCCCCTGAGCACACTGACAGGTCTTCTGAGCTTCTAGGGTTTATTTCTCATTTTGCAGTAAGCAAAATTTCTGTTTGGGAATGCATATTGGAGCGGTGATTCATTGCAGCTAATACATTTCCAATGTAAAGACAAATGAAGCTCTGTTATTGATTTACCAAACCGGTTGTATGAAGACTTTGCAATGCATTTTCTTCTCACTTCTGCTAGTGTGAGGTGTAACTCCACTGAATCAGAATAATGTGAGAAAGGAAACTCATGCACTACTGTTTGAACCCATTAAAACGTGTCTTCATCAAGCCAATAAGTGAGTGGGAGAGACATTAAGAAGTAAAAGCATGGGAGGAAGGACATATGTTAAAACACATTTTGAAAAAGGGATGGAGCATTGTTTAGACAGAGAGCTACAAGAAGATTATGCCAGATGGTAAGAGTGAAAGAGGAGAAGGCTTTGGCATCAGTAGTGGTGACATTTTGGGAAAGGAAAGGACTGAACAAGACTGGTGCTACATGAGCAGATAGAGTGGGAAGGGGACTAGAGAGAGAGTGAAGATTTATGAGATAGTCTGGAGGGAATCCAAGGCGAGTTCGAAAGCGGAGAGGTCAGTTTGTACCTGGATACTGACTATTTCAGGAAACACTTCTGATGATCTACTTATCCCTAGTGGGTGGGAATAAGATTGATAATATATGTCTACTTATTCATAGATTTGCTCAAAGGAAAAGAACATGGGTGATTTTTATTTTTTTTTTCTTGCGACCTAAATATAGATGCATTGCATTGCTATTTGATTAAATACATTAGCTGCCTAACTCTGAAATGATCAAAAATAAGTATGATTATGTCTTCAAAGCGTGGCAACAAAGCATAGTTGGTGGGGTTTTATTTCATTACTTTCTGAATAATAAAACATTCTTTTCCGATTCAAACAGAGCAATGGTTGCTTGTTGCTAATGTGTTGTACTAAAGTAGATGAAGAATTTTGAGTTTGATTTAGCCTGGGTGCTCAATTTGAGTTCATGAATTATAGATTAGAAATAGAAAATTACTATTGAGATTTTGGTTTGGAGAAAAAGAAGGAAATCTTGAATTTAAAATCTAAGCATATGACAGTTAATGGATGGTAACAAGAAGATGGAGTATGGGAATATCATAAAGAAAACTAATTGGAAACATGATCGATGCAGGAAAAAAAAAAGGAAACTACAAGTAAATTATATTCAGGCAGGAAGATTTGGGTTTTTGGTCTTGATCATGAGGTTTTCAGCAGTGTTACTCCACTCATTTTAATTGAGCTACTCCCTGTTTAACAGGATAAGTCTGATCTGTCTCTCACACTATCCAATTTGTGCATGCAATTTATTTCTGTTCTTGATGAACATATTACGTGGGTTTTTTTTCTCAGGTTTTCCTTAATAGTAACTGAAAATATGCATATCTAATAAAATACAACCTTCTGATTTTCCTTCATTTATTTTATTGATGATATAGCTGGCACCAAGGAAAAGAACTGGTTAGAAACAGCTTCACATGATGTGGGGAAACGTAGCCGTTTGCAGTGAGATACCGTGCTGTTTGTTCTTGCTGGCTGAATGACGTGATACACTAGGTCTTCATCAGAGGAGTGGTGAATAAAAGAAGATTTATGTTCAAATCACATGCTTTAAATATTTCTGCTAAGTGCTAGTTTGCTCTTTGGTGTTTAGCCTGAAATTTAAAGCACTGAGGATTAAAAGGATTACAACATAATCTTAAATAATCCTAAGTGTCATTTACAGAGAGATGGTTGTAATAACTAAATAAAACCATGTTAAGGGATGGCAGTGTTGTCAGTCAGCAACTGGAACAGAAACAGCGCCTCTGTCACTCTGTCGTTCTCCTCTTTCCTTTATTTGGCTTAGTTTGATATTAGGTAGGTGGATTTTGATGTGCCTTATCAAAAAAGAAAATAACATGATGGGCTGCTTTTCAGTCAGTACTTATATGGCTGCTGAGGCACCAGTAACTAGGTTAGTTAACAGATTTTCTCAATATTCAATGTTTTCTGCTTCTAGTAAGCTTTTCATCTGGAGTTTGTTCTTTCCTCTGCTTTACTCATCTTGTACTCTAAGTCAAGCAGCCCTTTTAATTTCAAATTCAGCCCAGACATTGTGGAAGACGTGCTCTTGACCTCTGGCTTCATAATTCTGAAGCTTCATTAGCAGAAAGTCTTATGGCTGTAGACTATTTCCTTGAAGAGGTTTTGGAAGATTTCTCTCAGATGATTCTAAAAAGAAAAGGAAAAATAGGGGAGAGGTGAAGAGTGCAAAAAAAGGTCACGAGCAGCATACTTACGAATTGGTGAAGCCGCTTTGTTCTCTTAATAGCACTATTCATTTAACTAACAGACATTTCTTAGTTTCTTTAGTAATATTTTTATCCTGTTTACCAAGTTCATATTTTAGGAATGTTTCATATGAAGAATTTCTGGAGTTTGATGCCCTGGCTCTTGCCACTGATCTGGCGTGATATTGGTTTTTTGTTTCAATGCGCTGCAGCTGTAAGGGTTTACTCATTCATATGCAACTAAGAATTGTAAGTGTATTTTACAAATAGAGAAATCTGTGTAAGACGTACAGTATTTCAACAGTGAGACAGCTGAAAGTACAACTGTACCTATGTGTAATATGAAATAATTTATCTTGCAGCTGTTTCATATATAATAACATTTATGGCGCTGATCTAGGGTAACTCCCTCGTCCTTGAAGCTATCCAGCTTTGTCCAAGAGCATAATCTGAATGATAAGCTATTTTGTTCTACATGCTGTAGGATCAGTATAGTATCTGGATGCCTCCCAGGAATGTTTTAAGTCACCGCTTTTTGCCATGGGAGGGATCATTTTCTTTTCCATGATCTCTCCAGAGGAAGCACTGAGTGTGCAATGTGGAGGGGCTTGGGCTGGGATTGGTATTTGGATTTCTTTGTATGTTTTTTAATACAAATGCTGTATAGAGGAGTCAAATCTAAAAAAAGACACCTGGCACTCAGATGCATGTGAAGCTTCTGGTGGTCCTTATCAGCAGTTAGAGCAAGTTCCCCATCCCGAACCTGCCCCAGAGAAAGTGCTTTGCCTGCAACCAAACCTGAGTGCTCTTGCCTGCAACTCCTATGAGGCGTGCAGTAACCTTAGCTGCCTTTGCATTAGATATGCATTAGATGGACCTGTTGTGATTTTAAAACCTCTGTACAGCATTTTGTCCACTTCTGGAGGTTATTGCTGTGATTGTGGTTTAATTTTTATCTCAGGGATCTGAATATGTTATTGCTTGATTAAAAGACTTAGCCACATCACAGACTTATCAGATGGTGTCAGCAAGAAAGAATGTTCTTTAAATAATAAACATAATTAGTTAAAAAAAAACCACAAGAAATGGTCTTAATCATTATCTTAGAGATGTTCAGGTGTATATTTTAATGTAAGAAGCACTCTGGTTTTATTGATGTAGGTGGGAGATCTTGAACACAACAACGTGGAATGGTCTCTGTATTGTGTTTCTGTTTCTTCTGTCTTGTTAGTGACCTTATCAGCAAAGTCCCTGCCAATGTATTCAGTAAAACCTAATCAGTGGATGCAGAAAATCTTCTGACCCCTACATGTATCAGCTATTTTCTTTTGTAACCTAAATATAACAAGACATGTGAATGCATTTTTTTGTTTCTTGAAATTAAGATTTGGGATTTTTTTGGGTTTGTTTTGTTTTTTTTTTTCTTCATTTTGAAAGCCACATAATACCTCATTTAACAGGAATGCCTACAAAATGCAGAGTCGAGGCTGTGGATGGTGGACACTTTAAATATACAGCATTTATACTGATTTCAGGATTCTGCAACCTGTCCGTTAATCTACTTTTATGATAATGTAGCTGTGTGGACATTTTTGGAATCACTGCTGATTTACATCTGTTGAAAAAATAAACTCTTTATTAATTGCCCAATTATCTTTTCATTTCTTTTAAACCAGAAGCTACAAATGAAACTATGCTTTCTTTAGTTCATTGTCTTACTTGAGTCCCCAAACTTTCTGAGGTGTCAAGCAGTTCAGATCATGACCTTTGCTTTTGGAATCTGCTGTTAATAGGAATGCTCTTAGCATGCAAAACCAGGCAGGATCTTGTGCAAGTAATGGCAGTAGAGCTGTGTTTTCATTGCGTTCTGTATCAATTTTTTACTGTTGATTAAAAAGAAAAGTGAGAGAGAGTATATAATGTAAGAAGAAAAATATCCTCGTTTGGGGGAAAAGTTTTGCAGAAAATAGAAAATTGCACAAAATATGCATTCTAAACATTATACAGTTGAGAAGTCGCTTTGCCTTCTAAAGACTATAACATGATGTTTTAAGGTGATAAAGAGAAAGGACATTTAGAGATGCTTGGTAATTTATTTTTTTTTTTTGTATGAAAAGGGTAGATTTAATTTAATTTAATAATGTAATAATTTAACTTCACCTGTGTTGACAGTAGCTGCTCTTGAGACCCAAGGAGGTGTTCCTGGTTATTAAAGAGCAAAATAGGTAGAAGCACTAGCTGAGAAAGAAAAAAGATCCTCATCTAGTCCAGAATAAGCAAGAGCCTGGTAACTGGGGCACGTCTATAAGCTACGGCGCATGCAGTTTCACCCTTGTTTCAGAAGCGCTAGGTGAGCAACAGTCAGGCTTTAACCATCCTGGGTGAATGAGAGTCTCTGCCTTCCCTCACCGATGTTTCACTCCTAGATTTGGTGTTACTCGCATTAGTCCAAAGAGAGTATACTGAGGGTAAAGTGAAATTCAGGTTGCTTTGTAAACATGGACACAAAAATGCTTGATGTGATTCGTGTTTTAAGGAATGCCAGGTCATAAAGCCAGTTTCCCCCCCCCAAAAAAAGTGATGGAGAGAGGGACACTTCGTTACTCCTGTGATACAAGCAGTGACAGCAAAGCTTTACGCTTAATGACAGGAACATACAAACTCTATGGACCTGGGTTTCATATGTATAAGACCAGTGACACCTGAAAGAAAACAAGAAAACCTTTTTTTGATATGCACCAAAATGTGTGTACTTCGTTTCAAGCTACATACAGTTCAAAACTGGATGAGATACCAGCAGGAAGACACTCGACTTTGATAACGGTGTGCATTTAAAGGGTTTGGGAAACTGAGTCTTCAACCTCTATAATAGAATTTCAAGGAACCTCTCTATATATTCAACCTCTATAATAGAGTTTCAAGCATTTCAAGGAACAGCAACTTTATTCATAAAATTGACAAGCTGAGCAGTTAAGCTAGAGCAGCTACAAAGTTATAGACAATACCTTTCTCTCACTTTCTGTGGTTCCTGTGTCCGCTTTAGGGTAACAGAAAACCCTCAGTGGTGTCAGCAAAGGCCTCATGTATTTTGTGACTGCAAAATCAGGACAGTAGTTGTTTTTTTGTTTTTTTCTTAAAAAAAAAAAAAAAAAAAAACACTACTCACCATTTTACTGATAATGTGAAAAAGTTATTTTTCAGAAATAGTGAAGTGCAGTCTCAACAAGCAATGTTTTGTCGTACCTGGCTACTTGAGGGAAGATTCAACCAGAGTTTTGTTGAGAATTTTGATTTGTAGCTAGATATCATCTTAGCTAGGCAGTTCCTTTTTTTCCAGTTATTCTCCTATGAAAAATTTAATGAAAATTTCAGTGTCGGAAACAGTCACCTGAGAAGTGTAACTTCAACAACTCATGGAGGTCTCGCGAAGGCTTGAAAGTCTGGATGAAGAAAGAGCTGCTGTGGGCATGGTGCTGCGGTGATGCTGCCTGCAAGCGCTGCAGGTCACCTCTGCTGTGGTACTCACTGCAGGCCATGGAACATCAGGGCAACCAGCTCCTGTAACACACCGGAGCTTGGGGTCTCACTAAAACCCAACAAACTCCAAAATCAAATTGAAAAGCGAGCCTAAGTGTTCTGTGAGGATCAGGCTGATTTAAAAAAAAAAAAAAAAAAAAAATTCACAACCCATATTCTCCAAATCTGACCTTATGTGTGCATAGATGTCTGGCTGCTAAAAATGATGATTATAATAGCTCACCGCGCTTTTTTAAGAGCCCATCTTTGGATGGATGTAAGTGCTGATATGTGAGTGACTGTGATAGGTATGAGTGTCTGTGTATGCTCATACACATGTGCTTCTTAAGAAATTATATGAATCACTTAGCTTTTGACAGCTACGCTGCAGCTTTCAGAAGTGCAGATGTTATTTGTCCATCAGAAAAGAAAATATTTATTTCAAGCCACAGGCATTTTCTGCATTGCAAAAATAAAACATAACAGCAGTTAATGCTTAATGTGCATGTGAAATAATTTTGTCAGGGACAGAAGCACGGCTGAGCATAAGGGCCTGGATAAATATGTGAGTGCATAAGAAGCACCTTGTGCCTTGGATAACGCTGAACCTTACGAAAAAGCAATCCAGGCAGCTTACCCATGAGCAAAACGTGACAGCGGAGCTGTTTATTTTTCCATCTTTTTTCAGCTGAATTCACAGAGGGTTGTGTTGGTTTTTTTTTTTTTTTTTTTTTTTTTATTTTTTTTTTTTTTTTTTCAGCTGAAGAAGCGAGTCGCGTTTTATGGCTCGCATGCGAAATGGCAGTGGGCTGCAGCCTCTTGCTGCATTATTCATAAACATATTGCTGCCATCTCGTGGGCAGCGCACGAGCCGGCGCGGGCAGCGTTGCGGGCAGCGTTGCGGGCAGCACGAGGCCGGGGCTCTCTGGGCTGGCCAGTGCCACTGGGGCTGTGGCTTTCCCAGGGAAGAGGACCAGCTCTGCAGAAGACAGTGGTCCAGGTCACTTGGCACCCACCATCAGGACAGGGAGCGGTTTTGAAGCATCTTTCGGCAAAAATTGGTGCCTGGCCAAAGAGTTCATACTATTAACACTTATTTTAGCTGGTTGCTAAATGAGGTAATGTCTGCTTTTAGGAAGGAGTAGTGCTGCCGTAAACCTGTATTCTCTAAATTATGCATGCAGTAGTAGTTTTATGTTTTAAAATGGTGATTATCTTCTGATCAGCAGGGCTGATAGGGAAAGGGTAAATAGCTTAGTAAGGAGGGGCTGGTTCAAGATAAAGCACGTAATGAGAATTATTGCTACAGATACCCAGTTTGGTGAACTTGATAAAGCCCTCTGACGTGAGGCCTTTGGTGCTGTGTTTTGCGTACTCATAAAACGGGGAAAATGGTATTTTCATAGACGTGGCAATCAACGGCTGAAAGGGAGTGCAGAAATGCAAAAGGAGCCTGGCTCTCCTGATTCTTTAGTACTTCAAGGTTTTGTGATTCTCCTGAATGAAAACAGCTAAATTAATTTAAAAGCATTATGATTTTTGCAGCCTTCTTAATGTAAGTTAATATTAAAAAAAAAAATTGTCTTGATATGTGCCCAAACATTGCACACGTTCCCTTAATTTATCAAACTCTTGAAAAAACAAAGAGAAAAATGAATCCTAAATGAACTCACTCAGAGATAATCAAATCTGACTTGTTTACATGTTTGGTGCTGGTATTTCTGTATTCAGCCACTACATTTTTTAAAATCTTGGCTAAGTCACTTTACTCCATTTTTGTGTTTCTCTTTAATGAGCGAGGCAGATATTTAAAGTTGGCTGGGCACGTCGAGCCTTGGCTGTCCTCTCTCTGAAAGGCAGCACCTCGCATTTGTGTGCAAAGGGATGCCAGACGATATGGTAGGGATTCACATTTTTTTGTGTAGGAGTGATTTCTACCGCTGACATTCTTCGGGAGAGAATGATTTTGGATGCTTCAAGGTGTTAAATGGACAATGGCAAGCCACTTGAATGCAAGGGGATAAATGCAAATAGTGACCTGCCCTGCCTTTTAGATAATATACCTCTAGGTTTTTTTAGCAGAGCAGTCATTCTTAGGCTGTGATTCATGGACCACTAATGGGATGGGGAGACTTTTTGAAATGGTAATACAAGCCTAGTCAGCCTGAGAAGACATTTAAGGTAGTTCCCAGATGGTACAAATGAAAGGAAAACCCAGAAGAACATTTTCCACAAGGGACCCTGGCTGTTCAAACCGCCTCCTCAAGGTTATTGATTTTGAGGATGCACCTCCAATTGATCCCATTTATAGAGGGTTTTTATATGGATTATGACAGTTGTTAAAAACTTGAGTTCGAGTTTAGAGGTTGGATTGCTTGAATTCTGGTGTGAGGTTTTTTTAAATTTATTTTGTTTTTTTTCCTTTTTCCTTTCATTGCTGTTTCTCTGAATTGGGGTGAATAAATTCCAAAGAATTTCATGTAATTACATCTGCAATTTCATCAGTAAAACAGGGTGATCCAAGAAGCTTAGCAAATATTTTAGTTGGCAAACAAAGTTGCAAAGAGGAGATGTGGTTTGCTTACCATTTCGTTTAAAAATAGACTATCTACCTTAAATTATCAGAGGATTTTAACACTTAAAATCCACAGCCCTTCAGTCAGCCTCCCTTTGTTTTGTTTTTCTGATAATAGTCATGACTGTTACAAATACATTATTATTTAAATGACATATAATTTTAACATACTTGAAACCCAGAAAGTGTTTAGTCACGTGTCCTCCCCCAAGTCAGAGTTTGCAGGTAAACTTTCACAGATTGAGCTTTAGACTAATTTTCCAGGAGGGAAAGTGTGCATTTGTAGAAGTCAGTATTTGCGTGAGAGCACATTTTAATTTATGAAAATGGGAGCCAATTACTAAGATTCTGTAAAGTAATAGAATTATTATTATTTTCTATTATTTTTACATAGTCATCACTAGGTGGAGGCATACTTTAGATATTCTGTTGAACATGTCATCTGTTATGGACTGAGATGAATTACATTGATACTGCAGAGTTAAGTAAATGATACGCTTTTCAACCTGAACTGTTGAAGTAACCTGTTAGCACCAAACGCCCAACTCTCAGACAGACTAAGCAGACTTGTGCTTTGACCACTACTATGGTTAAAAAAAGGAAAAAAAAAAAGAAAATTGAATATTTTTTTAATCTTGGGCTGTACAGACATACCTTCAATTAATTCAGAAATGTGTGGTGAAGTTAAAAGAAGACACAAAGCGGGTGTCATGGAGTAAGAGATTGAAATAACAAATATCTATCCATTTCAATACCCCATCCATACTTAAATCAATGTATGATGGATTGACTGTTTTTTTTACTTCTCTTTTGAGTTATGGTAGCGAAGTCCATTCACAGCCCATCCATATTTTCTGATGATACCAGCCTATAGACCATATAGGTTCGATTTTGACTGAGCATAACAAAACCTACTGCCATTGATGTTAATACACTGTCTTCACCCAAACTCTCCTGATTTACACCAGGGGTAGACCTTACGCATTTGTGCAGGTATAACACCATATGTAGCACCACGCTTATGTTTCTCTCTTGTGTTTATGAGGTGATAGGGCAGAGTCTGTGCGAGGTGGTCCTTGGCTAGCACAGCCCAAGCCATGTGTTTGGGAGGCCACAAAAGGAAACTCGTGGATGTGAAGGTGGGAGTTGGAGACAAGAACTCTTCCTCAATACTTAGAGCACTGTATTATGGCTATTCACAGCTCATAACTTCCACTGGCTTTTATTGTAGGAGAAAGAAAAGTCATGGTCCACAGATTATAAAGAAAAAATACAATTTATTCAGAAAATAATCCCTGTCTTTTTGAGTAAGACACAGATTCTCTTTGAGAAAAGTGAGGAAAATACATTTTTATATCTCTCTCATTTTAATATAATTTAAAGAATGGAGTCAGGATTGTTGAGAGAGATTTCCTGAGCTTTGTAACGCCTTAGCCCCAAACTGGCATAGAGGACATTGCAGTGGCCTCCGAGTTTTGTCACCTGCCTTGGGCTGATCTGCCCCTGCTGAGGCTGGGCTCTGCCATCCCTTGGAGCAGAGTCAGCTACTCACACCCTGGGGCAAATGCCTCTCACCCCTTCCATAGACAAGGATGTAAAACCACTGTAATGGAGCTGAAATGTGCCCCGCTCTGCCCCTGCCGGTTTTTTTTTTTTTTTAATGACTTGGATTTGGAATCACACTTTTAATAATTATACTTGCAATCTAAAATTAAATAAACATTTTGTTTAGTGATCACAGAATTGCCAACCAGTGCTCAAGAAAGGATGTCCAGCAGCCTGTATCAGCCTGTAGAAAATAACTATAGCAATATTTTGAAATGCATGGGTTAAAGTTTTGTTTTGATTTATAGAATGGAAATAATCAGTTTTGATTCTACCATTTCAAATGGCTTTTTTGGAACCAAAGCTTTTGAATGAGAGGCACTCAAACCCAGATGTTACTCCTGGGAAATTCCATAGTGGTATGTTACAGGCATTTGAAAAAATGCCCACCTTCTGAGAAAAAAAACAGAAAAATTCTGTCAGACTGAAGGGAATTCCCAAGTTTGGAAATGCAAGTTCTGTTGGAAAACAATGGCAGTGCGATTCAGCTAAAGCTGCAGTTGGAGTGAAAAGGAACGTTTTCACCATTGCATACATTTTTCTTTTTTTTTCATTGTCATTCCGGAAACAAATATTCTACATGATCAGTTAAAAAGCGCAAAGTAAGGAATAAGAGAGAGTACTGTGTGTTGGAACATAACATAGACTTTACCCATGTAGAAAAGTGTGAAGAAATATGGTAAAATTGAATGTAAACAAAGAAATGGGGAAAATACATGTGGGAGTGAAGAACTGTGTACAGGGAGTATGAAGAATGTAATCCAGTAGTAGAAGATCAAAGGAAGGGAAGCCAATTTTTTCAAATATTCAGTAATAACTTAGATGTAGCAAGGTAAAGGATCTGAACAAAGGGTCAGAGTATCACAAATGGGAAAGGAGAAAGCATTATATATAGCAAGGAGTGTACAATTTTTTTTTATTATTTTTTTTTTTAAGGATCAATTATTATCTCCATCTTCTGGTATTTCAGGACTCTCTTATAATTACTAGTATTATTTTCGCTCCCTCTCCTGCACACACGTTCTGTCTCTCTCCCCCTTCCAGGCAACACTTCTCCACTTGCGCAGATTTGAGGGGGTAGGAGGATCTCAGGGGTTCTTTGCAAGATGCTCGTTTCCCACCGCAGAGTGTGGCATTGCCAGGACTCTTCAGGGAACTCTCTGCCAGCTATCCTTAAAAGCTTGCAGAGGAGTGGGAGAAGATTTGCATACTGCCCAAGCAGGGCCAGATTTGAACACCCCTCTCTGCTGAATTACTGAATAAATAATGACACCAAAATCATTGCAGCTTCTGTAGAGTAGGTGCTGTGCTATGTCAAGCTATTAGGGTCTGTCCCTTATTTCTTTCCTCCCCCCCCTCCTAAGATGCTCCTTTTTTTATTCAAATGGAGATTTCACCTGCATTTTTTCCCCCTCTAATTTTACCTTTCTCTACTCTTGTTTTCTTTTCCTTGACCCTCTATTTTACATTTTTGTATTTTAATAACAGATTTTAAGTCGTTTTTCTCCTGTTCTCAATGTGATGACAGTATATCCTGATGGAAAGATAATAATGCCCAAGGAGGTTTTCTTTTATGAATTCTGCTAGTGTTACTTTCACATGCACAAATATATCATCTTGATTTCTAGCTCTGGGTCATTTCGTTGCTCTTGTATGTCTTGCTACGAGATGTTTCCTGTAATTAAAAGATTAGGTTAAATAGATTATTTGTGCTGCCCTGTCTACATAAATGTTCTGTTTCTCTGCCTCTAGTTACTGGCTTTTGTGTTTTAAGGCAATGTTGTGGTACATGAAGTTGCATCATGTCTCCTTTGTCTTTAAGCTGCTGACTTATTGGTAACAGAAGCAATCAAACGAGACATTTACTGCCATAGCTTCATAGGGTCAGTGAATTAACAGATGCCAATAAGTTCTAAAGAAGTGTTTTAATCGTTTCTAAAGTATTTAATTAATGGACTTTTTTAGAGGAGTGGTGACTGAGCAGACATAAGGTGATAAATATTTAATGTTTGTATCTAGGGAACTTTTTCTCCCTTTCATGTAATTTGAGGTGTTTGCTAATGGAAAACAAAACCTAAATTGTTGTGTAGCATGCAGTCAATGATAAGCTGCTATTAGATTGTCCAGGGTTTGGATACCTATCATGAATTTATCTATATGTGCTGTGATATTCTGCATTTATAGTTGGTCTTGTGTAGAGAGCGTTTTGGAGTCCGGTTTCTCTGATACACCTAGATACCTATGTTAATACTTATGGGATATATCTAGCAGCCTCTATGAACTCAATTACTTGAATATTAAGTGTGTGCATGGCTGTTTTCTTGGGCTGTCATCAACTGCTGCTTGTTGGGTGATAGTTACTAGGAAAACGACTCCAGATCCCAATGCGCTTGTTGGTCTACGTGGTATTCATGACACTTCCTTTAAAATGTGATGCCAGAAATGCCATAACTACGCTTAAAACTATTTTTTTTTACTTGATTCTTATCGTAGCCTGTTTTTCTTCACTTTAGAGGAAGATTTCCCTTCCCGTTACTTTCCTAAATTCTCACTCTTTATTTTGTATTAAAAAAAAGGAAAAAATAAAAGAAAAATCGGTCGTGTCTGATCTACATTTGATGTCATATAATTCTTCTTGCCCTTGAATTCTCCTTTGTTCTATTTCCTTAAAAAATAATAAATAAAAAAACTGTTTTCACTTAATGCCGCTACCTTAAGAAATGATGTTTGTGGTAGAGCTAGCGCAGCCCTGTTGATTAAAGACTGTTTCCGTGTTCCTCCGTTGGCACAACTGTTGCAGTCAGCGCAGCTTTTGGAATGGCAGCACGGTGGAGTTAAGCAGGCAGAGGGCATAACTGGAGTTCAGGGTGAGAAGTCACTGAGACTTGTACAGCTTCATCAAGCTGTAGAGCCAACTGCAGGTTTCCCTCCATTCCTGCCGCTTCCACTTAGCTGTGGCTAAATGGGAGATCTCCGTCCTGACCGTCCTTGAATGCCAAAGCGTGAACCTGTCTCCAGACGGCAGCCAGGTTCCCGGGCTGGGAGAGCTCTCCGTTAGGTCTGGCAGCTGGAGCAGGACTGGCCGCCCAACAGCACCGCTCGCCTGAGCTTCTTTTGGTCACGCTCTACGGTGTGCTGTTGCAAGTGTAGAAATGCAGAAACAGTTGAAGAAATTGATTCTACTTGTGGTTGCAGTTCAATAGACCTTTGATCCGAAATGCTCGAGTACGCCAGGCTGTTCCAGCAGAGCCACCTTTTACCGTTGTTTGTATAGTAATAGCCTTGTTATCAGGTTGTAAGAATTAATTTTGTCATATTAAGGGGGAGAAGTTGCAGTATCGCAGGACCGGGAAACACAGTATTGACCAGCCAGCGCTCTCACCAGCGCCAGCAAGTGCGAGCAGCTCAATTCTGTTGTTTTGGGGCATCACTTCTAATTAACATGGCATGGTATTGGAGTAACAAAAATGTGTTTAATAGTGTCCGGGCCTCTTGGCTACATGCGAGATGTAACTAATAACATTTTGATATGGTGCCAACATTGTTTTATCAATCCCTGAGCTAATAATGGCAAAAGACAGAGGGAAAAGGCCGCAGCGTGTTGCTCCCCACCTGTGCAGGGAACAGAAAGCTTCCTTAGAAGTGGCTGATCCTGAGGGAGTAAAAACCCCAACAACTTCTGGAGGTATCTCTTACGTCACTTAGAGATTTGAACATGCACAGACCTACGGAAATGCTGTGATACAGGGGGCAAAACTTTTGTTACCAAAAAGGCCAAATTTTTCAGAGGTATAGCTGATAGATACTATATGTATCAGTATATATACTATACTATACTATATATACTATACTATATGTATCAGTATATATATATACCAGTATATGGTATCGTATATTCCATAGTGCATATTTCTCCTTCCTTCACTTTAACTCTGTCTTACTTCTACCTGCTTTTTTGTTCCCTCTCTCTCTATCTTTATTGATTCCCTTACTATTTGCAAACCTTTTATCAGGAGTATGCGATGTGTCCATTTATTATCTCTGAGGATGGTTAGTGCTGGGTTTGAAGTCATCCATATTTTCTTTCCAGCTCTGTAGCATGTAGAGAAGAATGAGCTTATAATCAGTCAAGGTAAAATAATTGGAAATAGAAATAATAATACAGCAATGGCCAATTGATTTGTCAACTCGGCTGCAATGGTTTTGGTTTTCCGCTTAACTCAATGAATGTGTACGTGACATGTGGAGGAAAGCAGTCATTTCTGTGAGTTTGATGTATGCAAAACTGATAATGCAGTTATTGCAAATGTAGATTGTATCTGCTGTTATAATTAAAAATACACATCTGCCTCTTTGAAAATGCAGTTCGGTTGTTGTGGGTTTTTTATGTTTTCAGTCTTTTGGAGACAACTGTGCCAATCTGAGCAAGTCGTACAGTAACTTTGGACAAACTCTCACGTTGTTACTTTTTGTTCATAAATGCAGTTAACAAGTTCTTTTGTACTTCTTTGAGTGTTAATTGATGTAAACAAAGTCTGCATTTTATCTAATCCCACTGAAGCTTGTTAAAATTAGAGATGTGCCAAATTATTCCAAAGCAGGTTGTAAAGTAAGTGAACCATTAGATCCACTGGCTCACAAATGGCATAGACAATGTGTGCTCTGTTTGCTTCTTTTTCAGGGACTGTTTATGTCAGAACTTTCAAATCACAGGTTTTTTGCATCTTTAATATCGTGTTTAGTTAATCTGTATGGCAGAAGTATAGTATAAGCAGCAGGGCTGAGCGTGACTAAAGCTATTTCTAGAAAAGTCCACATATACGCTCTTAATTGAGCATACCTAGCAGTCAGTTCCACTAATTTCTGTATCCAGCATTTCCTTTTCACAGAGATGTCCATTTGCTAACATTTTCTCTTTGCAGGAATTGTGATTTGCAAAGTTCGTTATTACCCCAGGTTCCAACATATTATTTTAGTGATGGTAATCTAATATACAAGGCACCATGCTAACCTCAGCTAAATCTCTGGGGCATAGAGTGTGCACTAAGGCTTCATTTCCATGAACAAGTTAATGGGACTGGTACAACTGCATGTAACTTAGAACTGATGACCCTTCTCTGCTAGCCTGGTAACTAGCTCCCAAACCACAAACTGTTCTTGAAATCTTGTTCCTCAGGGCTTCTGTGATTCTGCTGCTCTTCCATGTCTTTATCTACTCCTGTGGCTTGTCTTTTGGAATAGTATCCTCTTCCAACTCCTGGCTCCTCTCCAGGCTCCAAGATCTTTGATCCTGTGCTGGTACAGGACAATCTCATTTACCAGCACAGCTGAGTGACTGTCTCTGCGCTATAAACACAAAAGTCTACACTCCTGCTCCAGTCCTCCTGCTCATCCCCTTTCTGACTTGAATACCAAGTGGATTCTCTGAAGTCTTCTCATACTTAACCATGAAGACAAGCTCAACATGCCCACTGTAGAGCCTGGAAAAGAGCTCTGCCCTCATATCTGGACGTGTGCTGATGGTCTTGCAGTAAAGCTCGCTTTACCTGATTTCCATATGGATAGCGCTGTGACCAGGACAGTAAAGGAGTCAGCATGGATGTCAAAATCAAGAACTCACGAGTATTAGTCAACCAAGTACTCATCAGGTACTGTCCTGAGTTAGCACTTTAGCAGCTGGTCTGTGCTGTGTGCTGTGCTGGCAATGCTGCTCTTTTCTAAGTCCTTTAAAGCTGGGTGTGTTGTCTCACCTCTTCTACTTTCACTGGAGGCTCCTAGAGACAGAGGTGATGCATTTGTTCCACGTGTACATAGTGCCTGACACTAGAAGGTACATGACATGTTGGTACAAATTATAAAAACAATAAAATAACAAGAAAGCCTCTCTCTGCTCTGTTTTCAAGTTTTGTTTAAAGTTGTAAAAGGTGGCCAGGGATGAATATCCTATAATTGCATGTTTTACAGCATCTCTTGGCAGTTACTGCTAACCAGAACTTTGCTTCTTAAATGCTAAATGTTATCTTGGGCAAAGATATTGTATCTATGTAGCAGGAACGTACACTGCTGCCCTCAAGGTGAAGGAAAGTAAATCTAGAGAGAAGACGGCTAGTGCAGAGGATTTTTTCTGGACCTTGGGAACTGGCTAGCTAGATCCACAGAGGAGTTGAGGTAACTAATTAGGAATCAGATTCATAAACACCCTTATGGCCCTATCTAGCAGTGACTTTGTTTCAGCTTAATCCCTAGGGCTCTTTTCCAAGTGAAAATGTCTTATGGACAATTCTATTATCAGGTAAAGCTGAGATAATCTGGTGATGCATGTTAGAAAAGACAGATCTGAAAGTCAGTATGTATGGATGTTTCTCTATCTTATCTTTCATAATTCCCTGTTTTTTTCTAGCTGCCAGCACCATAGTATCTAATCTTTCTAGCAAACAGGTGGCTCTTGCAGCATGCTTTACAATCAGTCAGACTTTGGCTCAGTCTAATTTGCTTAATCATATTAATTAATTACTTTTGTAAATGTCAGAAAAGTTCAGTGCACATTTTACTTTTTAAAAAGATTTTTGAAGATCTTTCTGGTAAATATGTAACTTTAAAATATCTGCAGTATTTTTACTGAAATTGCAGAGCATAGTTACTCAGATTATCCACTACAAGGAAACTACTCAAATTTCTCAGTCTTCTTTCACTTAAGAAATGACTTAGATTTCTACAGATTTATTTCCTATTGTATAACAGTTTAATCAGGTTATGCCAACCAATTTCAGCCTATGACCTATTCTGCTAGTCACCTAATTTATTTGGTAGTCGCAGTGTGGCATTGTTGCATTCAACATACTCTCTGATTGCAGAACAAAGTGGTTTTAATGATAGATAAACACTGTAGAAAGACTAGAAATTATTGGATTTTGCACAAATGCCTGGAGGTTTTTAAAAGACGTGTAGATGTGGCTTAGGGACATGTTTTAGTGATGGACTTGCCAGTGCTAAGTTAATCGTTGGACTTGATGATCTTAAAGGTCTTTTCCAACCTAAATGACTTTATGATTCTGTTTCCGTATACTAAGATTTATTTGCTGAAGAGTGTTTTTTCAAATATTGGAAACCCCAAAAGTCAATTTTAGAATAGGAAATGAAAAAGGTCCCATACCTCCTAAAGGTGGACCTCATATAGGTGTTGTGAGCAATGTCTTCACCAGTGTTATTTGTTAACCAAAAAGGTGACCCTGTATTCTTTAATTAATTCGTAATATTAATGAGAGGTTGATAACAGTCACAGTAAAAGGTTGATGGTTTTGTGCAGTACTGTTTTTCTGCTTTTTTGTTGTATCTGTGTTTGGATGATATGTGGTTGTTTAGTAAGGATCAGGAGAGAGGTCAAAGCATAGGTGATGCTTTGTGTGACAGTTCTGAAAATAAAAATACTGAGAAGTCTGCAGTCACTGAATTGTAGCAAGTCTAGGTGAAATGAAGGAAAACAAATGTTCCTACCTCAAGGAGCCTTGGGGGAATCACTTGAAATAAAGCCTAATTGACTCACAAATCTGCAAATGGTGCTTCTCCTTACATCTGACCATGTTGTGCACTTATAATTTCTTTGTGCTAACATATTGTCTGACTAATGGCATCTGATGCACGCAGTCTCCCCTGCCAGTCTGGGTGTAGACGACGTGCTCCAGATGTGCATTGTAAGATCACTGTCCTGCAGCAATAAGTCCTTCTGTTCCCATCTGTAACAACATTTAACTTTGAACAGGACAGTGATCATTACTAAGAATTTCTCTTTTCTCCAGTCTGTATGAGGGCCTGATACTTTTAGATTAGCGATAAGTGAACATGAGAAGCTTCAAAAAAACCCAAAATTGTACTGCCACATGGTATGTTCAGGTTAGTCATCAGCTTTCCTCAACTCAAGATCAAGCCAATGATAAGTAAATGTATCTGGATGTATATGGCTGTACACGTCTATGGATGCAAGTACTCTCTTCTTTCTGTCTAATGACATCTCCAGGCTGTGGGTGCTGATGCCAGGAGAGAACTGACCAGGCAGAGGTGGCTTTTTATCATCTCTGGGTGATTTGCTCACTGTAGTAGCTAGCTCAGGTGGCAGAGGCAGCGCCTATACAGGTTTATATAGACAATTTTCTAGATGGAAGTCCTGTTGCCTAAACCTGGTAATTCATCGAACCAACATGTTTTAGAGGAATATAATTTTTCTACAATACTTCTGTGGAGAAGTGTTCTTCTGTTTCAGAGTGGAGTATGTGGTCAACACCAGGGATACAGTCCGTTGCAGCCAATATAATCCATACATTTTTATCACCATCCTGCACCACTGATGCTACCAGTTTAGAAGCAGTCTTAAAATGTAATCCCTTGAGGATTTGTTTCATATATGCTCGTGCTGCTGTACTATTGTTAACACTGTTCAAGATGGATACTAGTTTGGATAGTATCTTCTAATTTCCCAACTATGCATGGAAGTAGCAGGCATTATCTAGAGAAAAAGTAAGCTGAACGTGAGCATAAGGGTTTGTTTTAATTGTCTAGGAATTTGCATCTCTAATTCTGAGAGATGGCTGTGTGTGGTATTCTTACAATGAAACAAAATGAAGGTTAGACCAGAACTTGGCCTCATTTACTTAAAAGTTCACTAAATCTCACCAGTCCTTCAGCGAGCGTGGGGTAAATTTAAGCAGAAGAAGGCACATTTTGTGTGGATCTGGACCAAATGATGTTTTTGGCAGAAACAATAGAAAACATATTACACTGTGTTTTTATGTTTGTTTCCTCACACTGTGTGGTTTTGTCTGGTTTCTCTGCAAGCAAGGTTCAAGCTGGCGAGCCACGCAGTTTCCTTTTGATTTCTTTGTTGTTCGTTTATTGGAATTTGAGATTGGAAGCAGATACAGTGGATGCGAACCCAAGCGAGCCAAAATGTTTTCAGTCTGCCTGTGCAGCCCTGCCTGAAAGCTCAAGCCATTGAATTTTATACAGCGGTGATATTAAGCTAATTCTTCCAACTATTCTGGAATGTATATTTCCATTAGGATGGATGTAGTCACATAAACTAGTTATTTTAATATTCTTCTGAACTGGAATGCAATTACTCACTCAAATTAGCCTTTCAAAATATTGACTAAAGGGGTTATGACATTCTGATCCTTCACAAGGGTATGGTCAAAAATTCGAAGTTTGTCAAGATTCAAGATGTAAGCACATGAAATGGAGTATAAACATAGGTTATATATACTCCATCTGCATCAATAATATTTTAGAAACTTAATCAGTATAATGTTGCTTGACAGAATAGCACAAGATAAACTAATATTTTCAGTTCAATTGCATAAAGGCAGTTTAAAAATAGGACTTACATTTGATCATACATTATTTTCCTGATGAAAGAACATGTGGAAACTGTAAGAAATGATAATCCAACATAAAATATACAAATGTACAAATTTTATCCAAATGCTCTAGACAAGCCAATATGGCAACCAGTATAATATACTCTGCTGCTTACTAGCATGCTTTCAGGATCAGATCTTAATTTTTTTTTAATGTTTAAATATTTTTGATGTCTACAGATGGGTCTAGGGAAAGCACTGGGGCACCAGTGCCTTCACATCTGAAGCTGTTGTTCAGCATCTGGCTCCCACCTGCCCACTTAGCATAATTACTAAGCATCAAACATTGTTTTGCTCATCTCCAGACTTCAAAGCTTCAAAGGATAGTCCTTGTGCTCCTCTAAGAGCCTGCCATGTTCATCATTGGTGTTGTATGACTTGGGAGTTTCTTGCAAAACTTATCCTGTAAGCCTGTGCATCTGCCCTACGCGGTGCAGGAGGGAGAGGGGGAGCTCCACGACCAAACAGGTCTCCCCCATGTGCACGTAGCACAGTACGAAGCTCAGGGGATTTTTTTCCTGTTGTATTTTCATTAAGGGGAGGGAAAAAGGACCCTCTTCATAGGTAAGAGGATCAGAGCGCTTTTTCTGGTGTCTGTCTCACTTTATGTACTTAGCCTGCTTTCTTACCTGGGTGACTTAACTGAACGATGCTGAGCCTTTCCTTCTGTTGGAAAAAATATGTTAACATCTCCATCCTTCCAGCCTGAGAGAGGGCTTTTAGTAGTCTTCAACCCTGAGTTTGTGAGATTTGTTAGGGAACTGCCTGGGACAGTCAGGCTCATCCACTTCCACCTCCAGTTTGTTGCGTGGAGCTGCTCTCACTCGGAGCGTCCACTGTATTTTCACCAAGTGCATTGGTGTTGCCATCCCTCAGCTTCACAGGAATTGGGGAGCACTCCCAGGTGGAAACAGGTGGTCAGAGGAAAAAGAACAGTTTCATACCTATGACCATTCCTCTTCAAAGTGTATTTACTCACATCGCAGCCCTCCTCAGCACAGTATTTCTGAGCTTGAGCTAGCAATGCTCTTTCCTGGGCAGCATGAAAGCCGTGCAGCCGTGGGCACGCTTGGGCACACCTGCTGGCTGCTTGAGAATTAAAAAAAAAAAAGATCTGCCTTTCAGAAATAAGACCCAGACTGTGAATATATGCATAGTAAACACGCCTCAGAGAACAAATGCTGCAGGTAAAGCATCTTTTGTGTGTGTGTGTGTTCAGTGTAGATCAACTGGAGATACATATATGTATGTATCTCCAGATACACCTCCAGAAGAGGTGTTACTCTTATTTTGGTTGCTTTCCTTTAACTCACGGTGATTTAGAGATGTTATATAGATGTTGTTTTGTAATGAAAAATGTGCAATGCTCAAAAAATTTAAAAGCAAACTTTCCTAAATATATGATACTTAATTTTCCTGTATAACTTAATGTGTCAGGCAAATTTTCATTATCAACAGTATTTTCAGAACAAAAATACTTTAGATAAAGGGCAGAAACAAAGAAAATACATGTCAGGTACATCAGGATATGAGTGAGTTAAGAGTCTTCGATAGCGGTTACTCTGCTAGTCCAAATAATGACTAATTACCATGGCAATCCTTATGTTCTGTGCCTTATGTCCATACGGACCCCACCATTCCTACTTAAAAACACTAATGGCAAATATACATTGCAAACAGATGCCATGTGCACATATCATTTGAAAAAGCTTTTAGGAAAACAAGATTGCTGGTCTTTGGATAGAAGCAGAGCAGTTGTACTGCAGGATGGCAAAGCACCAGTGATTCCTGTCCCACAAGAGAGTCCCCATCTGTGCCACCACTGCAAGAGGACTGGGGACAGAGTGAGAGAGAAAAGCCCGGCTCAGGTTTGAAGACAAATCGCCCTCTCCAGGTACAGCTTTTCTGTGATGCTAGCACAGCTTGGTCTTAAAATATTAAGACTGAACAGGCTGAGCTGCTCCTAATTAGCTTCCAGCTGGTGGTGGTCCACAGGTCCTAGAGAATAGCTTTGAAACCCGGAACGCTAGGTAGTTTTGGGGTCCCTGTCTGATGGACTCTCTGGAGGAACGATGTTTTAGGTCTTTCCACCCCCATACGTAAATTTTCCTCTGACTGTTTCGAGCTAACTTCTGCTCAGCACAGCCCGCTTGTCACTGGCTAGACCACGGGAGCCCCTGCCAGCTCTACCTTATGGTAGAGTCACCTTATGGTAACTCTGAAATAAAAAAAAAAATGAAAATTACAGATTTGTAACCCAGGGGCTGGTGCAGCTGCACTGTGGCTGGGGAGGAAGGAAGAGAGGACTGTGCATCGACACAACTGCTACGCCAGTACAGCGCTGAGGTGGGTGGGTGCTCTGCGGGGCAGGGCTCCTGGGCGGGCTGCAGCTGCCCCAGTAATCCCGCACCTGTGTAATTGCAGCGGAGGCTCAGCGCAAAACTTTGACTTCGATAATGAACCCATTTAGGAGGGAAAATAGGCCTTCAGAAATCAGATATCTTTTGAACTACAAAGGGCCAGTAATTTGAAAATGTGTAGTTAAATTCTGGCAATCACGGGGCACCCGTACTTGCCAGAAGCCCATGCTGTAAAAGAAAGAAAGAAAAATTAAAAGAAAGAAAAGAAAAAAAAAGAAAATTAAAGAGTTTGGCTTGCAAATGATTGCTCTGGATCTTATCACTGTATTTTGGGTTAACCATCACCAAACCGCGCATAAAATGAGAACAGAGGTCTTTTTAGACCTGATCTTAGAGACCAGAGGTTTTGGTCCACAGAGCCTGTGCAAATGCTCAGCCTACTGAGGAACTGCCAGCATGTGCATCCTCTCTCACCGCACAGCTTAGCCATGCTCCTGGCAGCAGTGGTTGGTACCGGGAACCGCAGAGGCTGTGGGCACAGCTGCTGCCAGGCAAAGTCAAGGGACACGTTAATGTTAGCTCGGCAGCGGTGGCCAGTGGCACAGCTCCGCCGCTTGACACAGCATAAAACAAACATGTCGGAAGAGGATTGATATGTTTGAAAATCGATCTGCAAGCAGCTTTCCTCATTAAGAAAGTTTCTTTCTGATATTTTCAGCCATTTTCCTGTTTTGTGATTTTAGAGGATTTAAGATATGCTTTTTTATAGGCATGCAATTCTATAAAAAATCCTTAATAATATGAAAGTTTGCATCTCGCGAATACTGGCAGGAGTTATTTCTAATATGACCTGCCTATTAATGGGTTGATGCAACCACTGCAGTGTCAAGGCATATAAAACCAGTGACTCCATGGCAATTCCAGAAGCATCAAGGGATCTTATTAATGAAGCATGGCCAAGAACTCACCAACTTTACTGGAGTAAACATGTCAAGAAATTTTTTTTTTCTTTTAAAATATGACATTTTCAAGGCATTGAAAGAGAAAAGTCTACCGTGACCTTATAATTGTTCAAAGCAGTATCTTTAGGGCATACATATATTTTAAAATCTGATCTTAGATTTCTTCCAGCTACAATGCCCCTCCTGTCCTGCATGTTAGTCCTACAGTTTTATTGCTTTCTAGAGCTGTACTACCGGGTCCTTCAGAATGATGCTTACGCTACACATTCCTCTAGTCTTTCACACTTCATAAGGCTCTGAACTATCATTAATTAGGAGGCATTTCCTTCTGAAAGTCCTCTATATCTCTCTGATGGCGCATGAAGAGATAGATATATCCTCACCAAATGAATAGTTTCTCCCTGTTGGTCATTATCACTGTGGGACAGTGAAATCTGTCCTGGTGTCACCAAACATGGACACATAAAGTAAGCTCACAGAAAATGTTTGTGTACCCAAAGGCAAAGAGGTGTTTTGTTCTGTATACATTTGTGTAATCTGTGGTCAGTCAAGCCCTACCCATACCACTACCAGCTGCAATAATCTCTCCAATTATTTTTTTTCCAGCAAATGCCATTATTTATGTTTCAAGTTGTATCTTTTGTAAGAGATCCAACAGTAAATATGACATGTTATTATGTTCAATGCATTCAATGTTTAATCTGCATTCCTAATTTTTTTCTCGTTTAACTTCTGGGTGAAAATAGTGCTGGGTAATTGACACTACTAATACTTTTTTTAATGCTTCTCTCTATGGGGTAAAAGCACCTGGTCTTACCACTTTATGCGTGGGCTAAAGCCCAACGTGAAAGCCTCAGCCTTCTTTTTGTAACCCTCCAAGACATTTATCTATGTTATGTGTATTCAGACCCTTAGGAATAGTTTCTATCTCTCCCTCAGGACATTACAGGACATTTTCCATGTATATCTTAGTGGGATTGTTCAGCACCGTATCCATTCCATCTACCTCCAACTTCACCTGAAGGGCAAAATCCTTAAGATCTTGACACAATACTGATAAATACATGGAATTATTAAAGTTGCCATCTCAGCAGAATAGGATTGCTGCCGCCTTTGTTCTCGGGGGAATACATATTTCACCCAGTAGCAAGACACCCAACTGCTGCTACAATCAAAACTCTCTGAAATGCCTTTAAGCTAATCATCTTTGAACATAAGCCTTTGTTGTTAAATCAGGGACCTTCTAGATGCAAGGCACAGAAACCTTTTTTGTTTTTTCTCCACCTTGCACAAAACAGCTTTAAGCCTGTCACTGCTGACAGTAAGGTTCAGTGATCTGTCAACATTCACCCCTGATAAAGACAGTGAGAGAAATCCGTGGCTCTGGAGAGTTCAGTAGAGACCAAACAGTATGTTTGCAAAAGAGCATTTTTATATGTTTTCTTGTGACAGCACTAGTTTAACAGAAAATAGTTGGAGTGTGCCAAAAAGGGTAAAAAAGAAAGAAAAGGGGAAAAAAA
>VZTL01043022.1:12000-33817 GCA_013400535.1 Scopus umbretta
TTTTTTAATAATATTCGAAAATGGCAGTGATCCTGATCTCCGGGTGTCAGCATTTGGATATGTGGGAAACGAGGTAGGAGCCTAAATAATACATGTTACTCGCGGGGCTAGAAACTAGAGCCATATCCTATGGCCTTCTAATTAAAACTCTTTATTTCCACAGATTTATTCTGTGGGCCTTACTAAATAGATCAGCCTTGGGTTTCTAATGGTGACTACTTGAGGAGGAATGTAGCCTTTGTTACTCTGAATAGTTGGGAGCAGATTACCGGGCTGCCAATTTCCTGTTGCCTTTCAGAGCTGCAATTTGAGCCCTATTTGCTCCTGGCTCTTGCACAATTGAAAACAATGGGTGGCTTCTTTCAGGTTTCACTTCAGAGCTCTTAGAAACTGGGGAAGTGGCAAAAGCCCTACTTTACAGGTAATTAACAATAGATAATGTTTGCTCTGCGTTTTTTTCCTTTTTTTTTTTTAAAAAAAAAAAAAAACCCAAACCCCTAGCTCCCAATATAGATACTGCACAAGTAGTCTTGCGGAGGCCGTCCCAGGCATAACCCTAGCAAGATGCTGGTACTGGGTCAAACGTACCTCCAAGCGAATAAACGAAAAAGCAGAAGGGAGAAGAGCTGTTGGGTTGCTAGCAGTGCTGAAGGCTAAGCAGCAAAGTCCTGGACATGCTCCCTTGTTCCAGTCAGCCCAGTATGTGAGTGTTTACTGTTGTGAACCTGCTCTTTGATTTAGGGCCCCTTTTTATTGTATCCTCTATCTCCTTTATTACGTGCACGCTTCTCATACCTTGTTGACGTTTATGTAGGACAGTTAAATGTTTTCTTGTGTATACTCACTTCTAGGAAACCACCTGTCCTGTAAAGTTTATCTTCAATACAGAAGCTCGTTTTACCACATAAAGATATAAGTGTCTGTTGTTTAACCTTATCTTGTTAATGGAGCGCTGTGGACACCTACAAAGAAGATGCAAAAAAAAAAAAGGCTCTTGCATCCGTATGAGTATTTATCTAAAAATGGGTTGGGGCAGACAGAAAATGTCTAAATTGGGATGTTCAGGCTCCTTACGGGTAGCAGGGAAGAGATAAACGTCAGAGTAAGAGTCACCTGCCCTCAGAAGGGAATTTCGTGTCTGTGCATTCTAGGCTTTGAGGTAGTATGCTGGTGAGTTTTGAAACAAGAAACAGAAAAAAATAAAAATGGACCTCTGAACGTGCTGATTGCAGGAATTTCTCTTTGGGCATGTAGAGCTAACTATTTATTCGGCCTTGCTGTATATGTGGAAACTTCCTGAGGAGACAGGAGATGCGTGCACACACATAATGTAGTTGCTCGGTATGTAAATGCCCGCTTGCGTTCTGTATCTGCCAACCTTAGGTGTGCAAAAACCGGAGGAGAGACGGAAAAGCTCGCTCTGGTAAAACCTGCTCCAGCAGATCCTGGCTAATGCAAGTAGCGCTACTCAGATTTTTGCTCTGGGTTGAAAGCGTTAGCGAACCATACTTGCCCTCGGCATCTCTTCTACTTTTGCCCTCCCAAGGCAGCTTCTGGTTTTGTTTGTCTCCTCCTCAGCGAGGGCCCAGTTTGGTGGTGGGACTGCTGGCCTGAGAAGTTGCTGCCTCCCTTGGCAATGCTGATGCAACTGTTTACAAAACGCAGGGGGGTACCCAGGCAAAAGGAGGGGAAGGGGCTTCTTGTGCTTGGCTCTGGTGGCGGGGGAAATGCCATGCAGCGCCCTACCTGGAGGCAGCACGTGCTCTTTAGGGCTGCCTCTCTGTGTTAAATGTGCTCTCCGGCAGTCCTCTGCTCTCCTTCCTTCCTCCTCTGCCTGAAGACACAGCTTGGTAGGTGGTTACCGAGACTGCAGACATGGATATAGGGCAACGAGCCAAAAAAGGGACGTATCTAGCAGCACCTGAGGAAATTCTGCCCGTGTACTGCATCCACATGCGTTTGAACAAGTAAGCAAAGTATTAAAAAAGAAATGAAAACAAGAAGCCATTCTGCACTTTATGCCTGTGTTTCTGAGTTTCCCATGAGGCTTGTAGAATTTCATTAGCTTTAACTGTGAACATGGCTTTTGCTTCTTGTTCTCACCATCTGCAAGACTTAGAAAAACTGTCTGGCTCAATAACCTACTTCTGTTTCTCCTCCTTCCTGTCGTAGCTGACCCTCTTACTTCTACGTCTTAAGTGATATCTTTTAGACTGTAAATCTTGCAATAGAAACTATCCCAGAAGGAGAAAAGGATGGCAGACTTCCAACACTTTGGATGTACGTCTTCTCCAGAGCGGGAGCAGATGGATGGGATGGCCATGCCCTCTGCGGCTGATCTTCATTGGGAGCTCTGAAAAAGAAGAGGGAGAGGTTCTGAGCAGAGGCTTACAGCCAAGCTGTAAAATTGTCTCACTGGTAGCTTTGTCATGGGATTGTGATTATTTCCTCCTTTTTCCAGTTCCTTGTAGATAATTTAGGAAGATACAGGAGACAGACATGACAAAATTTGCCTTTCTTTGGAAAACCACAATACATTTTAGCAGAGGTTCAATAATTTTGGCTTTTGCTATGACTGCTCCTAAGTTTTGTACCCTTGTGTCAAGGAAATGTGAGCTGCTGTAGCACTAGAGGTATTTACATGTAACTTACATTTACAACATAGTTGTATTTATAACCACAAGCTGCTTTGGACCACAACAGTCCGCGTCAAATCCAGCACCCCCGTTTCTCTCTTTCATTCTATTCTCTAGCAGCATAAGCACCTCCTGTGTGCCTGCACTTAGTTTTCAGGTTTATTAGATTCTGTTCTGCAGAGGGGAAGCAGAACCAGCCCTCGGTGACCAGCGTGCAGCTGCAGAGATCAGGCTGCCGTACCTCTGTGATCCCCGCGCTGTTAGAGTCCTTCCCAGGTATGTGCCCATCACCTTTCCCGCCTGTGACTCTGCAACAGCCTGGTAGAAATCCTAATGTATCTGCTCTCTCACCTCGGAGAGTGGGGAGGTTGTCCTGTAAGGTTCAAATCTAAAAGTCACAAATGCGCGCTTTTAGCACAGCCCAGTAAACGTGGCGAGGATTGCCTCACCAGTACAGGTAAGGGAGATACCAGCCACAGCAGGAGGGTGCCCATCTCCTACTTATTTTCCTCCTCTTTCAAATTTAATTTACACCAAAGAATCCAGGAGTTCCTAATTTACACTCCCGTGCCGCGGAAGTGTGTGTATGTGCAGCTTACGTGAACCAGCCTGTGTTTGTACACCTGCGAGAACAAAAATGCACTTTGCAGGTTCCACAGCTCCGCGTAGAACAGAGAAACAAGTGCATTGGATTTAGTTGCAAATTCAGCCTAATGGATCCGGTGGGATGGGAGCCCGGAGTGAAGCGCACGAGTCCATTTAAGGGCTACCTAAAATTTGGCCTTGTTCTCTGAACGATGCGATCTCAAAATTTCTGAAAACCCCGTGAACTCAGTTCCTACGTATGGGTTTCAGAAAGTAACTACAGGCTAATGGCTTTAAAAATATTGACCTTGTAAGTCCATTTTGCATTTAATTGATAACTTGACATGGTCAAGATAAAGCCAAGCGTTGCCTCTGATGTATAAGGGCCACACCAGTGAGAGAAGAGCTGGGAATGGAACGATTGCAGGGGTGCGAACGAAGAGGAGCAGTTAGATGCTTTTTTTTTTTTTTGCCTGTCTACAGGCTTCACACCTGAGGTTTTGTATACCTTAGTACTCTTAAAATTTGCTTTTGAAGTTTCATCGAAGCTAATTACATCAATGGGAAGAAAAGTGATCTTACGTTGTATGTGTGTTCAAGAAAGACCGTTTCTTTGCATCAAGAGAACATAATTATAACCCTTTTCTTTCAATTCTTATCCACCTGGAACTCGACGCCATAGGCGTTCACTGCATTTTGACTTTTGTTACCGGGGTAAGGGGCATTTTTTCCATTATAAATACACTCATTTTCTTTCAAACAACTCTCCTACCTTTTTCCTGGCAGGGGACGATGCTGCTGATGGGTACTTCTCAGCACAGTAGCTGACTTAGAATTGCTGAGATAAAATATATGTTTTCCCCTTATTTAATAATTATTTGCCATTTCACTGCAACTATCACTTCTTACTTAGCACACACAGGTAAGAGTACAGGAGCCAGGCTGGTGCCTCTCAACTGGACTAGCTCTTATGTTCTTGCTGCCCAGCTTAATAAGGGTATTGTAGAGAAGAGCCTAAGCTTATGTTTTAATCAACAGAAAAGTCAAACCAACGCAACTGAGCCAGGCTCGAGTGTTCTCTCTCCACAGCACCTCCTGCCACAAGCATTGCCACTGCCAGGGACTGTCTCGGCCGAATGAACCTCTGGTCTGACCTGGAGGGTGCTGCGGCCAGATGGTCTGTTTCGCTCATTGGGTTGATGTTGCTAGACTGCATCCTTAACTCTTTCAGCGTTGAATTTATCTATAAATAAATCACCGGTATGCAAAGATGGCCAAAATAAAAACCGTGATGGGAGGGAGTTCATTTCCGTTAGCTAGATTCCCCACCGAGCTATGGTCAGCTGAAAGCCTTGCTGCGTAGGCTGGGATTCAGTTCTGCTACGAGATGCTCAGCTTTCTGACAGCGGACGGCCAGGCTGGTTGCCTGGGCTTCCTCTGCAATCAGAAGGATGAGAACGGTAGGAATGGAGGCTGATTCAGTCCAGCCTAAGGTCGGTGGGGTGAAGCTCTTAGTGGAGGTAACTCGCGCTGATGGCTGTTGAGGAATCATAGCTGAACCGGTAAAACTAGATGCCTAACGTTTAGGTGGCTGAATTTAAGTGAGGTGAACCCACCTGCAGTCACTTAAACTCAGTGAAGTCCTTTTTTCTTGCCTTTTTTTTAAATTTTGCCTCTTCCTCTGGCTTGCTTTCTGACTTTCACTGAGACATGTTGGCAAAGGGTCTTTCTGTCTCTTCTGGAGTGTTTATGTAAAATACAATTAACGATAAAAATATCTCCCATGACGCAAGCTGTATGATAGATAACCCTTTCCTCCTCCTGTTTTTGCATTCTGTGGGCACAGAGCTGGTATGCGGGGATATTTGCATACACACTCAGCATAAACCAAATTTTTTTCCTTGCTTACATCTAAAATCTCGCCAGCGCATTTGGGCAGACTGTTCTGTTTGTCAGCCTCGCTTGTACGTGATGTTCTGCTGCAGAAAATGATGCCTCCATCGTGTTTTTCAGAATATGTAAATTGGCCAAAACAAACGACGAGCAGAGGAATGCCCGACAACTTTGTTTTGATTTTATGTAACCTTCACAATATCCTCGCGCAATGCCTCCCAGATAAGTCGTATGCCAAAAAAAGAGAATAGTTAAAACTTCTAATGATCTCATCCGATCTCTCCGTTTTAAACAAGGCACTTTTTGATGGGTTACGAGACATGACATCAGAGTTTTCGGTTTCACGCCCGTGGCGTGCTGGAGGGAGCCTGCAGCTACGGTGGTAAGCATCCCACAGAGGCGAACCCAGTCACCGCATAATAAGGGCTAAAGACACAAGAAGTGTGGGTGACGACAGCAGCAAAACAATGGGCGAGTTGGACAAGGTTGTGCGATGATACGCCAAAGTCAGAAGGGCAAACATTTTTTTTTAAATTCCCCAGGCCGGCTTGAGCCTTGGCTGAGATGCAAGTGTGAAGGCAGGTCAGCAGACCTTCTGACCCTAGGTCTTTCTTCCATAGAGACAACTCTCACTACTCAGTCTGACAATAAGCAGTGGTAGAACCTGTTTCATAGCCGCCTTTTCTTGGAAGAAAAGAACCAACCCTGCTGTCCCGATAAACTGTGATCTTCTACTTTCTGTACATAGGAAGCAGCATGAACAAAAAGACTAAGCCAGGAAGATCTGCCTTCAAATCTCAATATTGTTCAGGGACAAGCAGCAAAAAATCCCATCTTCCTGCCTCTGTTTCTACACAGTACAGGTAATTCTGACCATAATGGGTATTTTATGAGATGTTAGTGCTCTGTGTTGGTACTGTACTTCAACAACACACGGCAAAATTATTTCATGTGCATCTGAGTTGTACAAAGTATTTTTCATTCCGCTTTCTGGAGGCATTAGTAAGAAAGGAGCATGTGAAGCGAAACCACTAGGTACAAAAATGATGATCTCAAAGGTGACCGTTTTAAAGGCTTATATATCTTCATTTAAGTTTTTGGAAGACACTTGAGATTTTATCTCCTGTTATTTAGAGATATCACTCTTCCTGGCATTTTTGGATAAGTGGTAACATTGGGTTTTACTTCCTCATCCTCTCCCGCTTTTGCATACCATCTCACCATACTGTATTCCACAGAGCAAGGCTGAGGATTTTGTGCAACATAGTCTATACGTCCTTCTTCGGCAATCGCCTGACTTTTAAAGCGGTTACTCCCCAACAGGACTGCCACAGGGCATGGAAAGGGCTGGAAGCTGAAGGCTGTGAAGCTCAAACATAACTGGTGGTAAGCCCTTCCCCAGTTGAAGACCACAGGAGCCAGATCTCGCCAGGCTATGGTTATACGAGGAGTGTTTTGGGTGGAGCTGGCTCTGTCTTTTTTGCCCTCCTGCACTGGAAATGCAAGGGGTGGTCTACAAGGCCAGGTCGGAGGTCGGGGAGCGCCACTAACACAGCTCTTGAGCCTTGACTTCAGCAGGTGGAGAGGGGGTATTAGGCAAAGCCCCCTTTTTGCAGCTGACCTCTACAGGACAGGTTAAGACCATGAGGACTCGCTCACAATTAAGATCCGGCCAGGGTGGCACTGCTGGAGCTACGGGACCATGGCAATTCTCCCATGCCAGTGGAGTCATCTTTGATTGCTCTCTTTGTCCTGTCCTTGAGCGTGACAACAGCAGCTCTTCCTCAAGGGTAAATAGGCTTAGAATTTGTTTTCCATCAGTCCCAGGTCCATGATCATCCTGGAAGGACCAGCAGGCAGGACTGGTTCCAGTATTGGCAGCACCTTGTTGACCAGCGGGCTTGTCAGTGTTTGCTCTCTTTGGGACAGCCACATGGTTTCCCTGCTCAGGTCGGTGGGGCGGTTGCACAGCAGCTGGTCCCACCGCTGCCACGCAGGGCTCCTCTGTAAACCCCACCAGTACTGCTCGAGTACATGGCGTGATGCCGTCCGTTCCCCAACTGCTCACCTGGCTTGCTGGTTGCAGTCACCAACCTGAATCTTTCTTCTTGTCTGCTTTGGTCTTTCCTTGATGCCCCTGTGGCATTATCCTTGTCTCTGGTTCTCGCTCCTTCCTGGCTGGCTGGATGTGATTCTAATCCTGTCTCCTCCTCATCCCGTCCCTTGTTGTAGAGGTATTTGGGCTCCCTGACCCCGACACAGGGGCCCGTGCATGCCTGCTGTGGTACCCCTGGAAAATAGCGAGCCGTGACGCTTAGCCAGTTTCCCAAGGGCATTTCTTGTCTAAGTATCTCAGCTTCAAGTTTCTAGGGGAGAAATAGTTTCTGCTGCTTGTCTTTACTCTAGTAGCTTCAGCTCAGTTCAGGCATACGGAGGAGATGCTACCTGGCAAAGGGAAACAGGTGAAAGCACTTAGTCATCTGCAATCATTTCCTTAACAAAAGGACTTGATATTGTCAGCTGGTGCATAGCCTTGGGGTTATATTCTTATCTAGACCTAGGCAGGAAACTGTATGATTTACAACTGGATGTAAGAAACAGTGGTTGCATGCCTAATCTGCACAGTAGATTACTGGAATATATTTCCCTCAGGGTACAAACCTAAAGGATCCCAAATCAGCAAGACAGAGCAGTGTGGGTGGGGGTTGTTGGCTAAGCAAGTTAGGATACTGGGAACATAGTAGACTAATGCTCCAGAATCTTTAAATTCAGGGTAAAATGACAAAATTCTGCCCTGAAAGCTCTGAGCAACCAGAGGCCCTTGTGGCAGACTCGTTTCTGCTCATCGAGAGCAGCTGTGTTACTCCACAAAATTAGCAGGCACAAATTTACCACAGCTGAGGGGACACCCAGGACAAGAGCCTTTGTTTATATGTGGGGGGTATTCAGCAGGCTGGTTCTTCTTGATAGAGCTCATAGTCTGTCTTGGTCTTCTTCAGGCTTGCCACAAGACCTGCAACCTTAAACCCTGGGGGATTATTACAGGAGAGGTGTGCTATGCTTCTGCGTGCCTTCTGGAATCCCACTGCCTTTTCCCTTTTTTGCTGGAGCTACGCTGGAGTACGTGGCATGTATCTGGTGAGTCTGCGCTAGGGTTTGGGCGCTGTAGTGTGCGCTTTGAAAAGCGTGTTGGTAATAAAGCTGGCCTGTGATCTGCAATTAAGCTGCAGGGTTTTGGTATGTGAATTACAGTATCTCCTCTCTGCAAAATGCTTGTTCTGAGTCTGCCGGAGAGACCAAATTGAGGTACTTGCCAAATGAAGGTTTGCTTATTCTTTGTTGGGTGCCTAACTAGAGATGAGCCTTGTCCAGGAGAGGGGCTTTGACTGGCTTTTGTGATACAAATGGTGCGTGTTTAAAACCTTGCAAGCCCTGTATGTGGCTGGGAATGGGAAGCTGTTTGTTTGAGGGTATTAACTGTCTGATAGCAGGCCTTGCCTGCATGGAGGTGGCCCCAGGAGCAGGGTAGCTTGGAAATACCACTTGCAATTAAAACCTGTATTTTCAAGTGCAACTCTGCTGTTTGTTCATGCTGAGAAGGGTTTCCTATCTTTCAGAGTCTTTTGGTCGTTGGGCTACACTTAATAGGATGAGATTTTTTTTTTTTTCCTTTCCCCCTTGAACCACAAAGCTGCCAAGCTATCCAAGAAAAAGGCTTGTAATTAATGCTAAGTGAAGTGGAAACCAGGGTGGCTGCTTAGCATAGGGCTAGTGGGACATGCTCTGGCCTCGGAGAACGCTGGTCTAGCTCTGAAATAACTGTGGGTCTCTAGGTTGTTAGTCGTGGTACATGCGAGTAGAAACTGCCCCCACTGCAGTGAAGATTTTTGTCTCTGTTGTGACTGGAATATGAATATTGCCGTGGAAGCATCCCTTTGGGTGGATTTTTCTTTTTGGGCGCTCTGGGAAAGGCTAGATTTGCTTCTCTTTAAAAGCTTTGTGTAAGTTCCTGTTGTAGGTTACGACCTAGGAATCTGGGGCTGTGATCTTCCTGATGATAACCTCATCATCTAGCCTTGACTTGCGTGTAAATGGGCTGCTCTGGGGACACATTTTCTTAGACATCTCCTTCTTCTTGCACAGAACTTTGTTGTTCCGGTAGTGGTTTCACTTTCTTAAGTGTTGAAAGTGGCTGTTAAAGCAGCAGCCTTAACCTGAAGCTCACCTGCTTTAATTTTTTTTTTTTCCTCACCTGGAGGCTGTTTTCCCCACTGGGTTTGCAGAGTGAGTGGAATGCAGTTTCCATGTATGCTATATGGTTTATATACCTCGCTCTGAGCAACAAGACAGGGTTTTTTGCTCAATTCTTGAGGAAATAGTGATGGGAAAGTCCCTTGCCTGTGCTTTTCCAACGCCTTCTGGGTGTCTAAGAATCCTTAAAGAAAAATGTCTGTTACTGATTAGAAACCATTAGTTGGATAAAAACTGAGAATAGATTGGTACCGAGTGGCAAAAAAAAATTGTGAGGGGCAGGGAGAGTGACATTGTTTTTTTTTTTTTTTCCTTGCTTTATAGTGGTCCATTTCAATTCTGTGGTTTTCCTTTGTTGGCTTTGTGTCTCCAAATTATATTCCACATTTCCCTATCTGTTTGACATCTAGTCTTTTGCTGAGACTATCACAGAAACACTGGTATATTTGCACGGTGCCTTAGCTTTGCAGAGCTGTAGAGAATAAATACTGCAGCTGTTGCAGTCCTCGGTTTGACCATTTGGTCAAATTGCTGTTGGTAGTGGGTTTTTATTGTCCTGTAGCAAGTAGGCTATGGCAGAGGACCTGCTGTGTCGCTGTGTCATGTTTCTCAGTTTTAACTCTTGCTTTGTGGGCTTTTTGGTGTTGTGATGGGGTGGTTTTTGTGTGGTTTTTTTGTTTGTTTGTTTTGGGGTTTTTTTTGGTTTATTTTTGCTTTTAAAATAAAGTCCCTCAAGTGTCAAACTCTGTTGGACTCACTTGGAATTCCTCAGTTTTTCTTTTTTGAAGGTGATTTTCTGTAAGGCCAGTGTAAAGAATATATTTCTCATCCAATGTCTTCCCGGATCTCTCTAGAACGTATGTCTCGGTGTTTCCCAGCTGCCTTGGTTTCTCATGTAGATGAGCCCTGCCAAACAGTTTCCTAATGCACCCTGTTAGGACAAAGGCTCAGTTGTTGTTTTCTGTTGATAAACTGGACATTTAACTGCTTCGTTTCCCCCCTACTACAGCCGGATTAGTCGGTGGCTATTTGCTCAGGCCCCAATCCTTGGGCTTGCTGGGACAATTGCTCAAGAGGTTCAGATTTAGAAACCAATGAATGTCAAGCTGAGCCTCTGAACTAAACTTTCTTTGAGATGAGCCAGAGTGACCTGCAGCGAGCTGTAAAGAAGAGTGCAATGACCCCCCCACTCCCTCCCCTTCCCTTCCCGAAAGGAAAAATATTTCCCAGAGCACTGGGAACCCTCCTGACTTCCTCTCCTGTGAATTCTGGATTAGTGTGATTTGCATGCTTAAAGTTAATTCACTAGCGAACGGAGGAGGTGTCTGGGAGCTTGAATAGATTCAGCTCCTCGCCGCCGAGTGCCAAGGGCCTCCAGTGCGAACCACGTAGCGAGGGAAAGTGAGGACATGTGGGACAACTGCAGGGGTGAAGGGAGGGAGGAGGGATTGTACCATTTGTACTGAAGTGTTTGCAATTCTGCCCTCCCACCGGCCATGGCAACTGGACTGAATGTAATCTGGCCCTTTTATTTTCTTGCTTTCATTCAAATGAGGCCATATAACAAGTGGAGAGCGAAAGGAAGGGGGGAAATGCATGAAGTATATATAATAAAGGTGATACCGCTGAAAATGCCGTTTGCTGTTGAAAAACGTGACCACGCTCAGTGTATTGGGTGGGTTGGGAATTTGAGCATGCTCTGTCCCTGGGAGGTTTCTTCTGAAGCCATCTTTAAAAACAAAACAAACAAAAAGCCCGGTCTGGTTATCCACAGGCCTTGCTCCCTGATAAGAGCCATCTATCATGACCAAATTAAAACATGGGGCTCCGTCTTGCAGCTATCACTTGATAAGACGCGTCCGCTCATTGGGAAAGTTCCCATTTCCAATTTCTTGGTGCCTGGGAAAGCTGCTTTTAAATTGGGGGGGGAATCAACCCCTAAAAACCCCAACCCAAAAGTTTGAATCATTGCACAGAGTCACTGGCCCTGCTGCGGGGGCTTTCTCTCTCTTCTGAAGAACAGACCACGCACAAAGCCAGATGGTTCCCGTCTGCTGGCTTTATTCAATGCACTTCCTCCCACAGACGGGAGCCCTTTTGCCCTCCTTCCACCCCCCTCTTTCAAGCATCCACCACTGGGCCTTTCTGTTCTGCGGCTGGAAATAATCTTTTATTGCCCAGTTGTTCGGAAGTGACCTTTTGCCCTTGATTAGATAGCACCAGGCTCTATCACCGGATTGCTTTTGAGCTGGCAGTTGCTTTTTTGTGTTCGCTGATCCGGTGTCAGGGAGAACAATGCAAGGCTTTGCAAAATTTTAGTCCGGCTAAGGCCTCATGTGGGATGGCTGGGGGTAGGGAAGAACGGCGTTGTACAAAGCAGCCTCACGGACCATGATTAATTATATGAAAACATTTCCTTTAATAAACTGCAAAACAAATTGTGTTTTGGTTTGGGTTTTATATTCATCTTGCGCACTGGTGCAAACTGCTGCCCGCTCCTTTCCGAGCCGTTAGCTACTCATTGATGGTGAGGAGCAAAACTACTCCTTGTTTCTCTTCTACAGGGTTTTCACGCCTGGTTGTGCAGGCAGGTGAGCTAAAACCTGCCCCAAATCCAGGAGGCCCAAACTTTCCAGCTGGTGTTGAGCTTTGATTCGCTGTGTTTCACTGGCGGGGTGACTAGAAGTGTTATTTCTGAAGAGATGCTCTTGGGCCCTGGAGGAAATGGCTGATGCCTCTCTTTTCCAAAAAGCAGCTTTGATAGCTTTAGAAGGAGGAGGCTTTCCAGTTACCTGTAGATAGAAAAGAGGTGGTGTTTAAGGAAGGTTAAAGAAATTCTGTAAAATGTAGTAATGAGAAAAATAGGGGTTTCTAGAGAAATTTTAACCTCCAAAACCTAGAACTGATAGTGCATTATACCTCACTTGGCATATCAATTATATACTCTTATGGTATTTTCTGTTAAAGTCTCTTTCCTAAATCAATGGATAAACGACCCCTGAGCTTTAGCCTAAAACCAACCGAACCCACCTTTCCCCTCCAGCTTGATCTGGACTGACTTAGAAATACCAAGAGAGAAGCTGTTATCCTGTAGGTTATTCAGTGATCCAAAAGCTATAATGAAGAAAGTTGTGGTGTTTTTTTTTTTAATTAGGTTTTCAATCTGTGTTCAAGATGGCTTAGTCTTCAGCAGTATGGCAAAAAAAAAAAAACCCAAACAAACATCTGGCTTCCAGTCCTGTAGAAGTTAAAGGAGAAAGATCACTGTTCTACAAGGATTTTATTGTTTGTTTTTGTTTGGTGATTTTTGTGTTTAGAGATTTAATTATTTTTTTTAACCCCGATGGACCTTTTCTTTTGGGCTCTGTTATTACCCAGTTTTGTAGGCATTTTTTACAGGGGATAGCTTGTTGGATACCACAATTGCTTTGTTACTGATGTGCGCTACACTGCTCCCTTAAATAGTAACCTTTTAAAAAAAAAAAAAAATAGATTGGCTCTCTTGGACTCAGTGATTCATCAGCAGTTTTTTAAATTCTGTCAAGGCTGCTCCTTCATCTGGGAAACAACATGAACGTCTGTGGTCTGAATTGGATGCATTCTGCATCACGACAGCAGTTTGCAAGCTCTGTTCCCCGGCTGTCTGGGCTGCAGCTGCTGGAAACCCGGACCCGGTGGGGAATGGTGCCCAGCCAAGGTGCCACCATCGCAGGAGCTGGGGCAGGTACCTCCACCTGGGGGCTCCTCCTTTTTGGTCGGTCCTCGCAAGCCAGGAATCATCAGAGTTAGGGTTTCCCCGTGCCTGGTGTGTGGGTAGGCACGTGTGGTCATCAGTCACATCGCATGCAGTTTTATCGTTGTTGAGAGACTCCAGCCTCGGCTGGTGCGCAGAGCGGGTCTGCGCTGAGGCTCTCCCCGGGCTGGGTGCTTGGGAGGGCTGAGCGCAGCAGGTAGGTGCAGGAAAACAAGGGATGGAGCCCTTGTTTCAAGTAAATGGTTATTGCTCTGGACAGTTGTATGTGTTTTCTAACCCTGGTCACTTAAGTTTCATTTTTTGCAGGCTGCAAATAATTGTGTGCTCTTTATTTCTTTTGGATGCCTGCCCTAGTGCGCCGGGGAGCTGGCTTGCAGCTCCGAAGCCCTTAGAGGTAGCTGGAGAGCCTTTCCATCACGTGCTGTTTGCTGCTTCCCAGGCATATCAAACTGAGCCTCAAATCATAGAATCATTAAGGTTGGAAAAGACTTCTGAGGTCATCTAGTCCAACCATCAAATCTGATGGACGAGTCTGACGTCACTGNAAGTAATACCAGTCTAGATATGGTTTTCAGTCCTATGTACCTCTCCATAGAAGAACCATCCATGTGTTTTCATAACCTTTCAAAAGGACCCATGAAAAAGAGTTATCTCGCTTTTTTGTTCCCTGCATTTAATTGCACTTTTAGGGTGTAAAATGTTCAATTTGAGAATAAAACACTTAAGAATGATGTATTTATTAAGTTCTAAAATAAACTCTGAAGTGCTCTCTGTCAAGGCACCTGCATGACCAGGTATATTTGGAGACTCGTGGGTTGTGCCTGATACTGTCTGCCTGTTATTCAGCAGGGAGAAATGTAGCCTTGGGCCCCCAGCATGTAAACATGAGGCAGTTCATGCCTATTTAGCGGGGAACAGTAGTTTCATGAAGCTGATCAGTTGACGGTCAGAGTAGTTTTTGTGTGGTGATAGTGTCTTTTTTTAATTTTTTTTTCTCCTCGCCTCTAACTGTTCCCCAAGAGCAGCAGGTAAAATTATTTGTGTATTACTGGAGTTCCCGTCCCATTTATCTCCTGCCTGATACAAAAGATTGTTGTACATGATAACTGTTAGTGAGCTTAAGTGACTGGCAATGTTAGCAATAGCTAATCTCGCATGTCTTGGGTAAAAATATATGTACAATGCATATACTGCACATATGGGGTCTGCTGACTGATTTCTACCTATGTTGGTGTTTAAAGGCCCAAACTTTTATTTCCATTGCCTATATGAGATCTGAGCTAGAGGGTTTTTTGGGTAGGTTTGTTTGGTTTTTTTTTTGGTTTAGTGTGGTTTTTGCTAGCTCTGTACCTGGCAGAACCACATGTTGTCTTATAGAGGTTCATCTTCAGAAGCAGTGTTAAAGCCATTCAAGTCACTGGCTGATTTCGTTGGGGATTTCTGTGTGCATGTGTGTATACACACACACATATATGTATATGCACACACACAAAATACAAATAAATCTGCCAGTGACTTGACTACCTGTCGATATTCATATATAAATATCAGGACATTTTTAGATTGACTGAGAGGTTACAGGCCAATGGCAAGATCAGGTTAGTTGTTGATTTGTGTGTACTCAGCATAAGTGACTAGAAGTTGCTGAGCATCTACGTGAAAGCTGGTAGGTGATGGAGGATTTCAGTGGATGCCTAGAAGCACCAAGTGTATGTTTGCAGGCGTGGTTCTAGTGTCACACAGTGACACAGGGTGAGCCCTGCTCAGCAGCAAAAGGGAAGGGCTGCGAGCCTCTCGTACAACAAGCTGGCAGCTCAGAGAGCAAAGGTGTTTAGGCTCTGGGTTATGAAGAAAATCTGGCCAGGCTTGGCTTTTAATTGCTTAGGAGAAGCAACAGAAGAATTTCAAGCAAATGTTTAATCTTCTGAGATGAGTGGGTAAAACCCTTGCTATCTTTAATGTCTGTGAGAAGAGTTCCTGTCTTCTCTGTGTCAATCCAAGGATGGAAGAAGAAAATGTTGTCAGGGAGCAGTTTGAAAGAGGTCTATTAGAAGTAAAATAATAGGGTTTGGAAGTGACTTACTAATGTGCTTGCTTGCTATCTGTAGCAATGTTTAGATCTTCACACAAAAGAAAGGCTTGCAAGTGGGAAGAAAAATGTGTTAGCGAGTAATGGAAGTGACATGGAATAAGGCCTATCACTAGCAAGTGAAGTGGGGACACTTGGGAAATCGAGATGGAAAAGCTGTGGCTGTGAGCCTGTGACGGGTGGTGGACCCTGTGAAGCAGTCTTTTGGACACCGTGGTCTGATACAAGCTTCTGTGTTCCTATGATTGTAAGTGCAAGCAGACCACAGATGAGCAGTTCCTGACCTCTTTCCCCCAACCACTTCTGTTTTTCCAGAAGGATGTGTTAAAATGAGGATGTAACACTTGGTGTATGCATGTATGGACTTTATCCCAATCCTGTTGAAATTATCAGAAATATTTGGAAGTAAGTTAGATCCTAAAGAAGGACTACCTTATGTGATTGTATGGCTAAAGAGTGATTTAAGTTTCTGGTGTGATTCTTTCTAACTCTGGAGTGTCTGGGTGGTAGAGGAGCTGGTGTTTGCCATGTGTCACGGGGATAAAAATTCTGTAGTATTTCACTTAAACTTCCTGAAGCAAGCTCTAAAACGCCAGGCCTAGAAAAATTTGGAGTGGTCTCAGGGCAATCTGCTCTACAAGCCTATTGGTTTCACCACTGTTAGTTGCCGTAGGACTTCTCCGTGAGGAGGAGTTTGCTTATGATTCTTAATGAATTCCATGCATTTCCCACTCACACACCCGTTTTATCCATTAAAATGTTATTTTTGGACAGTAAGAAACATTGACTTATTTGTATAGCTTTAGTTGTGCTGTTTGGAAGATTTGTCAGGTGGTAACTTGAGTGAAGCTGAGAAGCAGAGGCTGTATCAGCTGTAGCTCTCAAGGTTACAGGAAACTGCTCAATTAACACAGGCTGTAGAGCTTCATTTATTCTGCATGTGCTGTACCCATATCTTTTGGTTGTAATCAGAGTAATGACTGCTGCTCCGTCTTCTCTCTTATGCCTAAGTTATCATCATAATGAACTTAAATCTTAAAATATTGTAGGTTGGAAGGAACCTCAAAGCAGTGATTCCAGTCTAAATTGCTTTTTATGTAGCTTGTAGTTTGTGCAAGTTCAGGATGCTTTTTTTGTCAAATGAGAACTGATAAAGAACAGCTATAGGAAAATTCATGCTAGCAAATTTATTTTAATTCTTTCCACTTGTCAAATCTCTCATGTGGGTTCATTGATGGCAGTATGGTAGTTATTCAGTCAGGTTTGAAAGAAGTTGATAATGGCAGAAGAAACTTCAGAGTAAGTCATAGCTTTTTATCAAGTGGAAAAACCATAACCGGGTATGAGGCAAAGTAGTGCATCTAGTTCTCATGGTCCTGTGTAGGAACCCATGTATATGTAATATAAGGCTATTTCCACTTACTGATGTCTTTGCCACTGTTCGCCAATAAGATGCCCATGACTGTTAGTAATGTTGTTTTCAGCTGGCTGTGCGTGTTTTCAGATTTTTTTCCACAGATAGTGACAACTCTTTACCCACTGACTACATCTTGTGGGCCGCTCGGCTGGGCTGCAGCCCACGGCTGTCACGGTATGCCCACACATGAAGGGTCTTAAATGTATGTCAACACTTCTGGCTGCAGTGTTGTGGTACAGAGATAGGCAAGCCAGCTGAAACTTCAGCAAGCTAACCACAGCAGTGTGGGCTTTAATGTGGGCTATCTTACCTAGCTTCTTCCTGTAGTGTCTGTGATAACATGCTCACGGAGGAAGTCATGCTTTAACCCACATCAACAAGTGGTCATTTTATGCCCTAAATCAAGGGCTGTAGCTTTCTTAAAGTATAAATCGAGGGTTATAGCCGCCTTAAAGTAATTTCTATCTTGCTAGAAGCTGGTGCTTGCTTGCACAGTCATTGTTTGTGCCTTGTAACTCACTGATGGTGCACAGGGGCCATCTGCGTTTTGGTTTGGTGTCATACTTAGAAACGCTTCCTTGCTTGCCTCCAGCGCCGCAGCTCTTGCTGCAGGTTTCACCATGTCAAGCTGGCTGTTGAATTGTTTTAATTGTGTGCTATCTGGCTCTGGAAAGCCTCAAGCCACAGGTTACTCTTGACTGAGGCTTGATCTTTCCCATCCTCAACTGGGCGGTGGGGGGCTTCTGGCCAAGGCTGTGAGCTGCTCCTTGGCCAGAGAGGGCACCTAAGAGATTTTTTTTTTTTTTGTGCTAAGGTGGAAATTGCTCTGGCTGGGCTGCTTGTCCTCGGCTTGTTCCTACTAGGTCCAAGCCCACTTTCGGCTCATGATATGCTATAATTTGGGTGCAGCCCCAATGCCACTGGGGTGTCACCAGTTATGGCAGCTATATTGTTTTGAAAAGTCCTGCGAGCTCTAGCTTAGGATGACTTTAACTGAAGTGATACACCTGCGGTTATCCAGCATGGAGGAAATGAGGATGGAGCAACTGGGAAGCTTAAGGGAAGTGTGGGATGAATTATTTCACTTCTACAGTGTTCAAATACAGTTTTCCTTGATGGTTTATTTGTCTGTTTTTTTTTCTCCTTTAAAATGCTTCAAGGAGGCTGAATATCAGAGCTGGTCTTTGCTTGCTCACAAGCTTATTTGTCTTGAATAATCTTTTAAAAGTTTTTTGCCATGTTAGAGCTGCCTAAATGAATTGCCTTGGAAAATGAATACAGCATTAAGATGCTGAAAAACTGGGTTGCACACAGAAGAAACTTTAGATACCTGAAGTCAACTCGCGAGTTTCGGGATGTGTGTGCATGTGGTGGGAGACGGGAAATGAGTTAATTTTCTATATTCCTAACTTGTTCCTTTCTTCTCCGGCACTGTTTGCCTGGGAAAACAATGATTCCCTTTCAGTCCTTTCTTCCCTTTCAAAGAACTGGGATTTAGTCAATGGGACCATTTACATGCAAAACGTGAAGCATATGCATAAGTGCTTGCAGGATTGTGGCCTTTTATTGTTGCCAAAGTATCACTGTTTTCCGGTTTCAGATGAACTTGTCATTTTAAAACTTGTAACAAACAAAATTAAGTCATTGCGGGCAGGTAATTAGCCTTAAGAAAAATAAACAAGCTTTAAGGAGTTTAATAAATGGTTTCCCCACCCCCAGCTGGGGAAAATGAGGCACTGCCCTTTAAAATAATGTTGACGTGCAGGAATAAATGTATTGAAATACCACAAGTGATGATAATAAGCGGGGTAAAAATCTGCTCGTAGTTGCACTGAAAGCAAAACTTTGAAGAAGACGTCTGACAGTGCCGGGCTTTCTCTGCTTAGCTTATATTCAGCTTTGACTTCTCTTCCTGCCCGTACTGGGACACTCTTGCAGATACGGCACTGCGCTTCTAACGGCTTGCTGCGCAGTTTAGTTTGCTTTGTAAAACAACAACAGAAGCATGACAGCCAAAATATCCGTCCCCTCCGCTGGTGTCCAGCCTAATACCTTTCTTTGATTTGCTTCGTTGGGTAGATTAACCAAGGTGCTTGTGTTCTGTCTAATTTGGTGACTACAGAAGACAACTGTGACAGGAAACTTGCTTATCAAGATATATCGTAGAAATAGCCGTAAGTGCAAGCTGATGTTGCAATGTTTGGAAGCAGCTAGGCATCGCTTAGTGCTGCTCTTAAGGCTCCTTGAGGTGAAAAAAAAGCTTGGTTGTAACAGAGCTATTTTCCATGTACTCTTCATGTCATAAATATCTTACTTGAATTGCACTGGGGCCCAATTCCAAAAATTCACGCTTTCCTTGGGTGTTCAGCCAGGATTTTACAATGTGTGCAAATTCAGGCCTGAGGTAGGCTATAAAGATTACTGGCTTCCTAGATGGCAAAATAAGGCTCCTCTTCTAGGTTCTCCCTCTGCCTCTATCGCCTTCGACCCCCACTGCAATAACCAAAAATATTCAAAATAAAGCTAGGAAATCACCATGCCCCTTACTACGAGCAAGGGCTCTGTGGCCCACTCCTTGTACAGCACTGAGCACTTTTTTGAAAGCTAAACAAACAACGACCCTACCAAAATAAACCAATTTAAAATGGTAGCAAATAAGAGGAATACAATAGTATTGTATGTGCTCCTTTGCCTGACTAATGTTTCCAGGTAGTCAGCCCTTGGTGTTATTGCCTTTATGAGATTTACATAAATTAGCGATCACATTTTATCATTTTCATTTTACATATGTATGGATGTTAGATGTGTGTGAAAAAATGTCACGAGTATCAGAGAACTATTTGCATTAGAATTTCCAGTGGAAATGTCAAGTGTGACCTTTCACTTGTCCGGGTGGCTAATCCCATTTGAAATTCCTGCCATGCTCTGACGGAGGGTCACTGCGCTTGTGAATTGAAGCACCACACCTGCTGCAGCCTCCGCTCCTCCTCTTCCTCCCTGAGCTCAGAGGATGGAGCTGGCAGCCTGCAGACCCGGGCTGATGCTCTGTCTCGCTGCCCTGCGACAGACAGGTTAATGGTGACTGCTTACTTTTGAAATAGAGGAATAATGATTAGGAAATTTTAGGGCAGAAAAATAGACTTTTTCTCGTCTTGAAAGAAAAAAAAAAAAAGGCAAGAATAAAGATCTGTGTGGGTTCATAATGCCTTCTGGATTATTGGGTAAGAGATGCACCTTTTATGATGAGTGACTTGGAGTCTTCCACTGTGGCAAATCAATCTGGATGCTGTAAGCAGGTGCAAATATATTGGCAGGATATCCAGATGTTCCTTAAAGACAACGCTAAAATAAACCAACCCCATTTTGCTGCTGCGTGGGTCTGTTAACAACTTCCGATTACAGAAAATGCTTTTTGGCATTAAGAGGAAACTTGCTCTTAGATTATAATGTCTGTTTCTATCATAGTGACTTTTTAATCCTGTTGTATGTTGAGGGGATTTGGAAATAAAATTTCCTGCAACCTATGAGAAAATAACTTTTATAACCTTGCTTATCTGTAATTACATTTTATTATTTTTTAGATGGTAGCTTATTTAAATATTTACTTTGGGAAATAATCATCAGAGATTAAGTTCTTGGTTCCTGTAGTAATGTGAGTATTATCAGTTTATGGCTCCCTTTGGAACCAGCCCTCAGTCAAATAATTTGCTACCAGACTGGAGCTGTATTGGCAAGAACAAGAACCACTGGTGCCTTTGTAATCAGTTCCTGACATTAGAGATAGTACGGCGAGTTCCTGGGCCTCCTTGGTCTTATATAAAGTTTGATGAAAGCACAAAGCCAAGATAGTGGGAATGCCAAATTTGCTCCTAATTGTGCTGCCAGATTGCTCCACGAGCTCTAGCAAATAACCCATTTATAATCCTTAAACTTTGCACCCACCTACAAATTGAAAATAACACCCCATAATGTGTGGAGGAGGCTTGGTATATGAAGATTCTTGGGGGGGAAAAAAAAAAACAAACCACAAAACCCAAACAACTTCAGTAAATAAAATTCAGTATTAGCTTGTGTAATACTGCTGGGAAGTCACCACGCCTGGTGTGTCCTATGATCATGATGAATATGCACTGTCAGGAACTCCTGTCACAAAAGCATGAGTTGTCGGCCTCGGTGGTCCTGTGAGCAGGTTGCCAAAACCTTTGCACGTCACCCGTGCTTTGCAGCAACAGGAGGAGGTGCTTGAACGGTTTGGGGATGGGAATGGCAGCGTCTTACCGAGGTGAGCGTGGGCAGCGTGGTGCAACTGGCCTTGCACGTGGATGAGGTTTGGACTCGGCAGCAACCTGCTCCTGGTTGAGACCTCCTGGCCGGGATGGGGACCTAGTTAGCACCTGTGGGATGCTACCAACAGCTTAGGTCCGCAGGGAGTTTACCTGTTCCTGTGGCACGCAGCCTGGTGCAGTGACTCATTAACAGCTTTCCGTCCACGGTTTACGTTGCGTTGTAGTGTGTGGAACCAGCGCGCTTAAGTTACTGCATGACAGCAGGACGTTGACTGTATGACAACACTGGCCACCGCACCAACTGAATTATTCCCTTTCCTTTTCAGTATGAGAGGACCCTCTCCCTGCAGCATCTGATTGCAATTTGGTCCCAATGCTTTTTATTGTTCCTAGGGACACAGTATGAGCATATGTCTTACAGCAAGTGTTGTGGTGGGTGATCAGTATTCTGTTAGAGCATAACCTTCAGCTCTTTTCCTGAGGAAGTGAGCTGTACTGACAAATGAAACATGTTTATCTGTTGAATAGAAAAAATATGAATAAGAAATATATTTAACTGGGAGGTGACTCAGTGTGTGACAGGTGGGATGCTGGTTACATATTTTCCTTAAGGAGTGGTAAAAGATGACGGGAACAAATCTGTCATGTCCTCCCAGGGCGTGTATGTGGGCATTGTGAATCAATAGATTACAAACGTGGAGATTGTGGGGGGTGGTTTTTAATTTGATGCTTCTAAATCACTGGGGGCTATAGCTGAGGTCTTTAGGCAACCGCCTGCCCTACTGCACTTTGCTAAAATACTCCTCCTGGGTTTCAGTGAAGTTACGCTGGCTGATGTCAAAGCAAGCGCAATCAAGATTAAGCCCACAGAGAGCAGTGCAGAGTTTCCTTTGTAAAAAAAAAAAA
>VZTL01043022.1:33845-45618 GCA_013400535.1 Scopus umbretta
AAAAAAAAAAAAAGTCTTGTTTCATCATGCAGCCTGTTCCATGTGTTTATTTGAAAACAGAACATATTCTTGAAATGACTACTTTTACTGTAAAAATGTTAGTAGACACTAAGAGCATTGCTTGCCTCTCCGGGGAGCAGTGGTGCCTGCTGCCAGCAGAGCACCTGGAGGAAAGTCTGAGACGATTGTGAACACAGCAATTTCTGCTTCTCTGAAAGTCTAGATGTGGTATAATCTGCAATCCATATTGTCAACTAGATCCGCCATAGGGAAAGAACAGACACCTGAACTGCATGTGCTAGGCAGCCACAAGCTCATCAAAACTTTAGGAAATATATATATTTTTTTTTTTTTAAATAGGAATCTTTGTATGTCACTTTGTTAGTTTGTCAAGCCCTCCTATGGCTTTTTGTTACTAAGACAGAAACAGAAGAGGAAGCAATTCTCAAAAGGCATGTAAGTGGGACTTACCCTACAGAGCCAGTAGCGGCAGTGGCTGCTGTCCCATTTTTTTCCCTTTAGATTCCCTAATAACCACCTCTGGGCTGTTCTGTTCCCCACATTGCTCCTACAGGAGGAATTTGACAGGAGGAAACAATAGAGATGATTGCTCTACTGTCCTGAGCCCCCTTGGTGAACTTGTGTATTTGCTGCCTGGTCATTCCTATGAGCTCTTCAGGAGTACCCCCCATGTTGGACAGATGGCTCCAGCCAGCTGGTCTGATGGGAAGAGCTCTCTTGTCCTCAAATCTTCCTGTAAGTCTAACTTTTCCTTTAACACAGAGCCTGCTTCCTTATATAGGAAGTACAACCTCTCCTGTGAAGATTTAGGAGCCTCTCCAGGCTGCGTGCTGTATCTTTTCCAGGCACTGTGCTGATACGAGCAGGCTGGATTTCTGATTCTGTGGAAACCTTACAAGGTAGCAGCCAGAGCCTCTGTAATAAAACCTTTCTGTTTATTAATGGCTTCCTGTAGCTTTCACAAGCTATGATGCAAGCTGCAAACAGCCTTTCTCCAAGAACATAATTTCCAATGGCTTCGACTGCTTGGGTTAAAAATTCAAGTCAGACCAGAAATACTCTTTAACGCTGTGTTACGAGTAAAAGCTTAATGTATCAGCTAAATGGCATGGGCGCAACACAAAGTGATTATATTTAAGGAAAATAGAGGACAAACTAGGATCATAAACAATCTTTATAGTACTAGGACTGGGAAGAGAGATCTTAATAGTCTAAGGCATACTCTTACATTTGAGCTATGTATCTGTCTCCCTCCCCCTTTTGCTCCAGTCTCCTTAGATTGCTGCACTATAGATCAGCACTGTAGATGAGAAATCCTCCTAAATGTTTGTGTATTTTTTTTTTTAAATACGGTCTTTCTGTGGAAATAAGGGACTAGTTAGGGGGTTTGCTGTTGTGCTCTGGCTACCATCAGGGCTTGTTTAGGCTTCCTCTTACATCTGAAAATAGGTTTACCTCTGTGCTAGCTGCTAATGCTAGCTAAGGGGCTGAGGAACAGCTGTCACTGAGGGTGTTGGTAGTTTGCCAGGTCAGACCTGTACCAGAGCAGTTTAAGTAGAATTGAGGTGCAGTCCATTGCCTTCGTGACTCATTTGGATAAACACAAGCTAATTAATTCTCATGCTGGTTTGTGAGGTCGCTCCCAATCTAGGGAAAAACCCAACAGTTTTTCCCTCATAAAGGCGAAGTCCTAATCTGTTAATTCCATTTTCCAGACAGAGAAACTGAAACAGTCCTTGAAGTTGCAGCAGACAGTTGGTGGCAGATATCGGATTCTGTCAGTGCAGATTCTGTCTCCATTTGTTTCTCAAGCTCGCAGGCAATAGCCATCTGTCCTTGGCATATCATCGTGCCTGAACTCTGTCCAGGCAAGCAAGCCTTTTGACTGTACAGGGGCTACTTACCTGTTAAGTGACTTCTGGGTTAGAGCGTCTTCTGGGTCAGTACCTTGTTGAAGATCTGCAACATGTTTCTTCACGCGTTCAGAATCGAGGTCCAAAGTTGTCCCCCCAGCACACAATATTTGACAAATGCTGCTAAGTGCTAGATAAAATAAATATTAGATTGCTTGACAAGTAGGGTTTTTTAAAGTTTCTGTATTTTATATTCCTGTGATTTCAAACATATGTGGTTATAAGCTTATCAGATTTCTAAAAATGAACTTTCTATAAAAATCACACTGGGCCCCTCAGCTGTGTTTTCCTCTATTATTTATAGACAAATTGAAAACAAATGGTCTTCTCTTTTTCAAAACAAAAAAAGCACAATGAAATGGAAACAGCTGTCAGAATGTGCTGTTCCTCCCAAAGTCATCTGCAATACAAAGTAAATCAGAGATTATGTCCTTCAATCTGAAGTACATTGCCATTTAATGGTGGTTTCGGTGGCAATTCAAGTGGAAGCTGAAGGGAAAAGTGTCAAGACGGTTGCAATGGGATGTAAATGGTGGTCTGTTTAAAAATAAGTCTCAATTAAACGCCTTCCACAAAATGAAGAGGAAATTCTTTTTTTTTAAATTTTTTTTTTAATTTCTCTTTTCTTTTTTCTTTTCTGCAGCTGGGATTTGTTTCTGGGTAGCTAGAACTGTTGCTTTGGATTTTGGGCCAGAACATGCAGCAAAAGAAAGTATGAGGCAGAAATTTTGTTGCTCAAACCCTGTTCAAGGTGAACTTATTCCTTCTCTCCTTCTCCCCTTTCTCTGCCCCCCCCAGCACAAAAGGACACCAAGGCTTACTGACAGTGCCCTGGCTTCTATCACTTCTGTGTCCTCCTGTGACATACCCAAACTAAGCTAAGGAGCCTGCTCTTGTATGAGGCCTGCCGCAAGATCAGGCATAGTGTTAGCACTCCTTGCACGTTGCCATGCTGAAGCAGAAGGCTGCTTTGCCTATTTTGCTGTATTTTTCCTCTATCTATGGTAAAGCTCATAGCAAGAGAGCTCCAAGCCCCTTTCTTGGTGATGCCACATCTGTACGGTATTGTATTGTTACAGGGGGTATGAAAAAGATTCCTTGGTCATTAGAAAACAAGACATACAAACCTAAGGGATTGATATGTCTAGGGCCAGATTCGTGCCTGCACATGTTAGTTGGAGCGAGGTGGCATTTTTCCTTTTCTTCACATCGCATTTTTAATGGGGACTGTGACTAATAAGTAGGGACTAATGGCTGTGGAGAAATGCTAAGCCTGTTCTCTATCTCTTTTTCTAAAGAGAGGTCTTCCGCCTCTCCGGTGAGCATGCCTTCAGTCAGTCAGGAGTCAGCCTCATCTCCCTCATGCATGAACAGAGATACTTCATGCTCATTTTTCTATTGCTACTCATGCTGGAGCTCTTCTGCTGAGAGATGGCAGAGGGCTGGCAGCAGTCACGCGGGTTTACAAAGGCAGTGTAAGAGCTCCTGCCACAGTCGGGAAGAGACGATTCCCTGGTTTCTACCTGTGCCCCTGCTCAAGGGCTGCAATTAAAGCAGGAGCCCAGCAGTGCTGCGGAGGTGCTGGATTCAGGCATGTGTTTCGGCCATGCCCTCAGCTCAGGCTGAAGTGGTGGCTGGGTATCTACTTCCTTTTCCCACATCCTCCTGCATTCCTTTACCAGTCCTTTGGTTTGTGCAGGTGAGAAACTCGGTTGTGCTGGCCTGAAGGCAGCAACAGCATGGACAATGTAGGATGGGGTGCGGAGATCCTGATCCCTGGGCATGCTTGCAGCATATGCTTTCTCCCCTGGTTAGACATAACCTGTGTGGTGTAAGCCTTGGCCTCCCTTAGTGCCTGCGAGAAGGGTGTACAAGTGAAAGAAAAGCAACAGCGAAGGGAATGCTGTCCTGCAGAGCGACGTGGATAGCTTAAGGAGTTGGTCCCATTCAGACAGAATGTGCCCTGCTGTGCTCAAATGAGAAATTATTCACCTAGGCGCAAACAATTGAGCTTTTGACTCCTGGGTGGGACCTGTATCCCGTAAAACATACCTGGGAAAGGATGTGGAGCTCAGAGGGGACGAAATTGTTAATGTAATACTTGATGTACAAACAACACGTCGATGAGACCAGAACTGGAGTACAGCACACCCTCTGCCTGCCTGTCCTTTTAAAAGGATATTGAAAGGCTGAAGAGTACAGAAAGCTTGAAGAGCTAGCTTAAAGGCTCGAGTTTGACATGGAGAGAAAGAGATTGAGAATTCAATCTATTTAGCTTATCACAAAACAGGTCGAGGAGTGACTTCATTGCAGTGCTTAAGCACCTCCGTGGAGAGGAAATATGTACTAAAGGGCTCCGTAATCTAGCAGGATAAGTCACAAGACTGAATTTCAAACCAGAAAACTCAGAGTTGGACATGTAGCTTTAGCAGTGAGGTTTAATAACCTCTATAATAAACTACCAAGCAAAGGGATAAATTCCACAGCTCTTGGTTGAAAGAAATGCTTAAAGCAAACACAAGGTGCTGGGATGAGCAGGGAGGTAACTGTGATTAAATGGCCTCCTGTACAGACTATGGGATCTTAGGTTATGCAATAGTTCCATTTGGCCTTAAACTTCACGAATTTATGAAATAAAGTGATTCTTTTACTGGAGTCATCTGCTCCAGTAAGAGAGAGTAGCTTGAACCTGCCGAGTAGATCACCTGGTACGCGGAACAGGTCCATAGAGCAAACTGACGTCATCCTTGGAAATAACTACACGGCGATGGCGGGTGGTATGTAACTCCTTGCTGTATTGCAAGACTACTGGAACTCTTCTGGGTTTGGGTCCCGCTGGAGAAGATGCAGTCTGAGCTTTTATTTCTACCCTGACTCCAAACTCAGACAGTCAAACTTTTATTAGCAAACAAAACCATCTTTCGCTTGTATGCGCATATGGAAAAGGAAACTTCTAGTTTTTATTACAGTTACCTTCTATGAAATGAGTGTACAAACTTTTATAAAAAATAAGCACACATATAAAATCTCTGGTACCAGATGAAATAATTTGCTTGAGTTACTAGTTATTTGCCCCCAGACAACCTTCTGTGATCCTGCTAAGAACAGCAACTGTACACAAGCTAGTAAAAGGTATTAGAATAGCATTTACAATGGGAGGGACAAGAAATCAAGATGATGAACGAATGCTTTGATAGTGGAGAATGTTGTCAAATTTCTGAAAGCTGAAACCAGGGCAACTGGGGGAGGGGGGAAAATCTACCCTATAACCTTTGATTTTAAACTAAAGGGTGCATTGCTTGTAAGATGTCTCTATTTAAGTTACAGAGGCTTCAGGAAGACCTGACTGAAAGCCTCCTGCTGGTTTGATTGCATTTTGTGTGCTTCGTGGTCTCCCCCAGTTACCGTGCTTCTGCTTCTCTGGTGTCCAGCTTTTCACCCCATGTCCCAAGTGGCACTGTGCACCCATCATACTTAATCAATGGAAGTCTGCTAACTATATGCAGGCGGGTGACAGTAGGAAGAGCTCTGACATCCTCTCACATTGCTGTTAATTTTTAAAATATTTAATTATTTTAAGTGGCCATTGGCTTTTTGACGGCTTCACATCGGAACTGTTCCACTTCTGAGACATTCTGGTTTCGTTTTTCAGCAGCAGAGAATCTGCAGCTCTCAACCGACCTAACACCTAAGCTGTCCGAGTGGGGTGTCCCTCAGTGGAATCAGTTCAGTGCCTTGGTGAAGTGTGGTGGTGTGGTCTCCTGGCTCTTCCTCCTTTTCATACAGTGCTGAACAGAATACGATTGTGGCCTAAAAGCACCATCTCCAGCTACTAAATAATATGCAATAGTTAGTCATATATGACAATGTATTGGTGTTTTAGAGACAGAAGAACTTGGGTAAGCGTGATGAAGGATCTTCAAGCTAATTAATGCTTTGGAATGAGTATATGCAATCATAGGTGCAAAGTACCGCAAACCTGTTACTTGAAGCACATTCACTGTACTCTTGAGACACTGTCCTGGGTTACTGTTAGCGACAAGCTTATGCTCAAAAGGAACTATTGTTCTGATAATGTATAGCAAACCCTATTTGCCTTACAAGAAAAAAGAAATGAAATTAGAATTCTAAGTTTTTTGAGTGTGCGTGGGCCTGGATCTGTTTTTATGAGCTTTTTACCTACTTATTTTGGTGTACATGTGTATTGCATCTATGTTCTTTTGGTTAAATAAATGCTTACTTTAACTTTTTATTACCTGCTAAAATGATAAAGTGAAAAAGAGGTTTGGAATCTTTGTGTGGGACCAAAATCTCTGTACTTCTCTGGAAGAATAATTGCCTCTTTTAATTGAATTATGTAAATCCTCTTTATCCTTCTTCTGCTTTCTCAATTCTTAAATATGACTATTATTTTGCAGTCATCTTTGTGGATCACATTTTACAAACCTTAAAATACTGCATTAGGAACTAGTATCTCTTAACTAGAGAAGGTGCTTTGCCACCCCTTCTGTTTTGTTTTTGAATCTTGCCAGCAAAAACACAGGGTTAATGGCAATGACTGAAGAAAAACATCCATCAGAGCAGCGCTACTGTGTGGTATATGCTCAGTAGCCATTACGTTCAGAAATCACTTAGTTTAGGGCACTTCCCTGTGACTTTTCTCTCAAACACACCCTATTAACAATGCACTTTGTCTCAGACTGTATTGCAGCTGATGATAAACAGATGGATCTTGGTCACTGAATGAATATGAGAAAGCTGTTTGAGCATGGTATCGTTCGTATTCCCATCCAGCTGCCTCGGGCTTCTGTCCTCTTGAAACCCTGCTGAACAGTGAAGGCTTCTAATTAGGTTTGAGGGCGAGGGTCTCTTTCTGGCCATATATCACTTTTTTTAGGCAGGGCTTCCACAGAATTTGCAAGAAGGAAATTGCATGGCGCTGTCAAAACAGCATCTTCTTCAGAACGACCTGAAAAAAATGGGGTTTGTGTGAAAGTTGGCTCTTTGGAGGAGGGTGGGGAAAGAGGAGAAGGGGGAAGAGGGAAGAAAGATGGTGAAAATTGCCATCAGCTCCCATAAAACAGCTCCTGGCTTGCTGATCGGATTGAAATGATGTTGTGAGTCACTGGGGACATAAAGCAACATAAGGGATTGCAGCACAGTGTGGACATGTGCGACATCATTTGTGCACCATTAAGTGAAGATCCCTGAGGTTTGAATTACACCTTGTTTTTTTTTTAAGGGTCGTTTGCTTTCATGTTAAAATTTTTGTTCACGGCAAAGAGGTCTAATGCTATATGTAGTGCTGCTGTGGGCATAAGAATCTGCGTGAGATTAAGCGGTCTGATGTGATTGTAAATCTGCTGAAATTGGTAGGAAAAAACATTTCTACTGGAATGGAGCCCTGGTACTGTCTAGGTATACCAAAGCACCTGTCAACCTCTTGGAAAGACCTTTTTGTCCCCAGTTCTTAGAAAATGACAGTGGTGGGTGAAGATACTGGGTATTGAGATAACAGAAAATGGAGTCAGATGGCTGCATTTTGGTCATGCTTTGCCCACTTCATGCATGAAGGGCATACCACCACCTCACCTGGGGAGGGCTTCTCACAGTGAGAGGAAAGGCACGGCCAGAGGAAGATACAAGTTTATTTTTTATTTTTATTTATTTTTTATCTCCAGCTGGATCTAGTGGATGTGTGGTTCAACTGGTACTCAGGAACCAGCCTTGTGTTTTTAAACTTGTCATCCAAGGCTTGAGACACGCTGGAAAACTGGATCTTACAATCACACAGGTGCCCCCGTGTCCCATGTGCACGACTACAGCCGGAAAGGATCAGCGCAGAGCCAGCTAGGCACGGTGACGTGCACAGTGGCGCTGAATAAGTTGGAGATAGGGAGACATTATAGCAGAACCCCCTTTCCCTCCTGCCTCCCCTCTTGGCACCCCGGTGCAGCGGCGGGCAGCCATGGCTGCTGGTGGGGAGGGAGATGGTTACAGGTGCTGGTGGCCGTGGCACCACTTGCATCTCGATGGTGGCTGCCTGTTGACTTGTCCTGTCCCCCCTCGCCACCCTGGTGTGTCCCCCCTCTCCACCCTGGTGTGTGTCCCCTCTCCACCCCGCTCTGTTGGCACCCCTGGGTCAAGGCTGCAGGGGATGGGAAATGGCGGGGGGCGCTGGCAGCGGTGCCCCCTTCCCGCCCGTGAGGTGCCTCGCAGGCCTGCTTGGCCTGAGGTACCTCTGACAGGGCCAGACGGGGCTGAACCCCTTTCTTTAAAACGTATGGAAACAGGCTTTTCTCAGCAGCCTGCTCCCCTGGGACCGGGCTGGGAGGCCATTCACTGGCTGCCATCCGCCATGAAAAGCCCTGTGTGCTTGGTTTTGCGGCTTGGCCTCTCCTGCTGCGAAGGTGCCGGTGGTGTCCTGTGGATGTGGCCGAAGGCCAGGGAGGGCTGCAGTGATGCGGGGAGCCTCTCTGGCCGGCCCCGTGGTAGGATGGTGCCCTGGGTCTTGCCTACGTGCTTCCAGCTGGGTGATGTGACTGAGGGCTTGGTCATCTTTGCTTTGTGGTAATCTCGGGTGGTTTTATACCTGCCTCGTGAGGAGAGGACAGCCGGGGCTGCTGGAGTGTTTCCTATGCTCACAAAGTTGCCCAGCTGCAGGGTTCGGGTTGTTTCCGCTCCCAGCCATGCTGATAACCCTCACCCTCCCCGACAGCAAATAAACCCTGCGATTCCCCAAACGTTGGGATGCATCCTGCAATTCAGCCTGAAACGGGGTCAGTCAACTGTCAGTAAGTGACCCATTTTTCCAGCTGCTGCCGGGTGTACTTTGCTGTCAGGCAGCCTGGGTTTGAGCTGTGTCCCTCCCCAACTAGAAAGTGTTGATGGGGGGGGGGGGCAAAGGGAGTTCTAATGAAGATGTGTTTAGCAGGGGAATCTTGTATCTTGGTCAATAATGTTTGAAAACCAAAAGGAGGCTGAGGTGGATACGAAAAAGTCGCTGTAAAATCACACAAACTAGTTCTGCAATAAAGCTGTGGTTTTCCAGTGTTTTTGCTCACTCTAGGGACCATCAGACCATCACAGCTGAGATAAATGTAGGTTTCAAGGGCCATTTTTTAAAACATCCAAGGCTGATTCTAGGGGAGGGGACGAGCAGCTGTTTAAAATTAGGCTCTCACAATGTCTGTGAAAATCGGATGTTTGGTCTCTTTTAGCTTTACCTTATCCGGATTGTAGATGTGTTAGAGACTTGGATATATTTGTGCATTAAGGACTTCCATCTCAACAAAATGTGTTGATGCTGCATATAGGAAGGAGGACATGTTGTTTCCACATAGCTTTTTTTTCCCTTTCTCTCCTTATGCTATTTCTCTCTCAAACAAAACCCCGACCATCATTTTTGTGCTGCTTTCGCTGCTGTCTTCTGAGCTGTTTTTGGAAAGTGACAGGAAAACCTTAAAATATTTTTCTCACCTGGAGGGTGGTATGCTTCTAATGTATGGGTTGAGACTGAACACTTTCAAAGGTGGGCCAAATACATCACATATTTCTACTGAACTGTTGGAAATAACCGTAAAGGCCTTCTTGGAGTGTATTTTGTACATGAGTTCAAATAATTTACACTACGTTAGCATTTTAAAAGTGGGCTATGGAAATAAAAAAAGATACTCATAATTTTTTTTAAAGGTGTGAGAAATATCTGGTGGTATTTAATCTCTTCCCTTACTAGTGGAAAGTATTCATATATAAACTATATATAAATTTCATACACATCTCCTCATTTGTTCCTCTTTCTTACATAACAGTACCTTTACATTACGTTCCTGTGTGTTACAGTAATCTCAATTAATCTCAATAGCTCCCTTTTACCCTGGGAGTGGAAAAAAAATCACCTGTGCATTTGTCCCCACTCTCGGAAGAATAAAACCTTTATGTTCCAGTGAATGTTTATCTCCAATCATTGACACCAAACCCCTCAGATGAGGCTGCAGAGATTGTTTAGAAGTGGGATGCCCCGCGGCAGTTAATCATAACTAATGTGGGGCTCGGGAGGAAGAGGAAATGATTTTTATGACTGTTAGTGGAAAAAGGACAAACAAACAGGGCTAGGAAGAGGAGCTGTCGTGTGCAGGGGAGCCTAAGGCTTTTGGTGTGGTTGTAGGAAACGGGCCCTGTGCATCACGAGGGGTGCCCACAAACGCACTCGGGGCTTTCAGAAATGTATTTAGGTCACTGACACTTTGAAAGCTTTATACGTTTTGAGCCTAGGGGCTGTAACAAAGGCGCGTAAACTCAGAGTGAAGGCTAGCATCCATCCGTGGCTGGTCTTATTGTATCCACAGGAATTTCAGATCAATGAAGGATGTTAGCAATTATGTGCTGAAATAACTAAGTACAATGGGATGAGGCAAGGAAAGCGCTTCGGCCTTGAATTTGAATTTCTTTTGGTTTCTGTCAGTTTGTGCCAACACCCCTTGCAATGCTTAGCGTGTCTCTGGGGCTGTCCTATATTGTTCAGTACAGGAAATTTGAGACACACAAGTTCAGCAGCAAGTGTCTCAGTTGCATGTGTGGATGTGATATTTTCCCTGGTGCAAGCCACTCGCTGCGTGGGGCCGTTTCAGTGCTGGACTTGTAGAGGTATTTTATGGATGTAACGCTGGTTTCTCTCTTTTGGCACAAAATCCTTTATAGCAGGTATTGTCCTGGATTTTAAGGCTGAGAAGAAGAAGAAACCATGATGTTGCTTGACTTCCCACGAAACTCTAACCCCCGGTGTGCTGTGAGAAAGTCCCGTGTGCCCGCCCCATGCTCCGCTTGCTCCCTGTGGTTCTTTCCACTTGTAATTCCCAAAGAGCCAAACCTAGGGCTGTATGCCTGACCCCCGTATCCAGGCCACTGGGCAGACCGAAGCAAGGAGGAGGAATTCCTTTGAAGTTGTGGAGCGACTGTGGAGTTGCTCCCCAGAAGCTGACCTGAGCCCAGTGGTGGACGCAGCTTCCTGGGGTCCTCACGGTGCCTCCCCGAAAGGGATCTCATTCCTGCTTCTCCCTGCAGCACAGCCACATCTGTTCCACTACAGTGCAGCCTTCTGCTGTTGCGGAGCAGTGGGGTGAGCCTGGCTCTGAACTGTCTCAGAATGAGAGACACCCGCAGAAAACCCCATTACAAACTTCCTTTCTTAAAAGCCGAAACACACGCTAGGAGAGCCTAGAGTCTGTGACTTCCAGTTAGCACAGTTAATCAAAACGTTTGCCATGTATTGTGTGAGCTCCTTCACAGTTTGTGCATTTATCTTTTAAACATCTGCAGAACAGCGTGGCTTGGATAGGTTTCTGTTCCTACTCTGAGCCTTCATTGGCTCTTGAGAGTGAGTGAAGAGGAGCCAGACAACATAAAGGGCAGACAATCAAAGCTTTTGACTCTTAGATCCTTGCAGATGGCCCTTCTGATGAAATGACTAACAACTGTTGCCAGATCAGCAAGTAGCAACCACAAGGCACCTGTATTTATTTAACTTTCATTTTGTCAGATAACTTGTCTTTATGCTCTTGCAGTTTTAACTATGGATTATAAGTCACGAGGCTTCCTTCTGATCTCCCTAGCACAAGTGTAAAATGAGTCACTTGAGATTGGGTGTTGATAAGAGTTCTACTGTAAAAGCAGTATACGCAAAGGCAGGATCGGGCTGAGGCGCAGATGATGAGTCCAGTGTCGAGTTCGTTTGAAACATCTTTGTTGTCAGCCTCCAGGACGAAGTCTTCTAAGGGCACATACTAGAGGGAGGAAAGTTTTTTAGCAGCAGCCTTCGGTTACTGTTAAAAAAAAAAAAA
>VZTL01043025.1:0-35526 GCA_013400535.1 Scopus umbretta
GCCTGTTCCAATGATTGACAACCTATTCCATGAAGAAATTTTTCCTACTATCTAATCTAAACCTCCCCTGGTGCAACTTAAGGCTATTTCCTCTTCTCCTATCACTGGTTACTTGGGAGAAGAGACCAACACCTAACTCACTACACCCTCCTTTCAGGGAGTTGCAGAGAGTGGTAAGGTCTCCCCTCAGCCTCCTTTTCTCCAGGCTGAACAACCCCAGTTCCTCATAAGACTTGTGCTCTAGACTCTTCACCAGCTTCATTACCGTTCTTTGGTCATGCTCCATGACCTCAGTGTTCCTTGCAGTGAGGGGCCCAAAACTGAACACAGGATTCGAGGTGGGGCCTCACCAGTGCCCAGTACAGGGGCACCATCACTGCCCTACTCCTACCGGCCATGCTCTTCCTGATACAAGCCAGGATGCTGTTGGCCTTCTTGGCCACCTGGGCACACTGCTGGCTCATGTTCAGCCAGCTGTCAACCAGCACCCCCAGGTCCTTTTCTGCCAGGCAGCTTTCCAGCCACTCTTCCCCAAGCTTGTAGAATTGCATGGCGTTGTTGGGACCGAAGTGCAGGACCCGACACTTAGCCTTGTTGAACCTCCTACAATTGACCTCAGCCCATCAATCCAGCCAGTCCAGATCCCTCTGCAGAGCCTTCCTACCCTCAAGCAGATCAACAGTCCCACGCAACTTGGTGTTGTCTGCAAATCTTCTGAGGATGCACTCAATCCCCTCATCCAGATCATTGTTAAAGATATTAAACAGAACTGGCCCCAATCCTGAGCCCTGGGGAACACCACTTGTNCATTGTTAAAGATATTAAACAGAACTGGCCCCAATCCTGAGCCCTGGGGAACACCACTTGTGACCAGCCACCAACAGGATTTAACTCCATTCGCCACAAGTCTTTGGGCCCAGCCTTCCAGCCAGTTGTTTTGTTTTTTTTTTAAAAAAAGAGTATTTTTACCCAGTCCAAGCCATGAGCAGACAGTTTCTCTAGAAGAATGCTGTGGGAGACAGTGTCAAAAGCTTTACTAAAGTCAAGGTAGACAACATCCACAGCCTTTCCCTCATCCACTAGGTGGGTCACCTTGTCATAGAAGGAGATCAGGTTAGTCAAGCAGCACCTGCCTCTCAAACCCACGCTGGCTGGGCCTGATCACCTGGTTGTCCTGCATGTGCTATGTGATGGCACTCAAGGTGATCCACTCCACAAGGAATGCATTATAATGGATCTGCTCTATAATGAATCCACTATGAAGCAATTGTTACTACTCCTTGTTAGAGCAACTGTTATCAGTAAAACTATTTATATCTTTATGGTGTGCCATTCACTGGTCAAAGTTTAATTGTACTAAGAACTGTAAATAGGATAAAAATAAAACAAAGCAGCTCTCCATTTCCCTCTCTTCCTCCCCCTCCTCATAAAGAAAATCTCAAACTGTTTCCCACAGAAATCTTCTTTCTAGGATAACACAAAAAAACTGATGAAAGAAACACGAAGTGAGGATAGAATAAGAGTGCAAAAATACCGTATCAACATAATTCTTTACTCACATTACAATACTCTCACAGGCTTTAGTATCTGTAAGAGGAGAATAAGCTCTTTTTACAATGTGAATTGCAACCCTTTGACTTGCAAAACAATTTTCATAAACGACAATAGCACAAAAGGCAAAGTTTTGAGTGTTTAATCTAACTTTTTAGATTCTCCTTTCTGAGCATGACTTTAGTATGATACTGTTTCTGTACAAAAGTTTTGTACCAATTGTTGAAGATTTAATATGTAAAGCATAAATTTACTGTTGCCTAAAAATACAGGAAATCTTGCATACTTAGGGTGACCTTATGCTTTTATGAATTTCTTTTTTTGTTTTACAGTTTTGACATTTGTGGACCTGAAGGATCAAACTAGAGGTTCCAGTCAGGACGATATTAGCTCATACTCTATGCTGACATTACCTACACTGAAGCAACGATCCTTTTGCTTGTGAAAAGTCATCAAAACCAAATTGACCCACCATCCACTGACACATCTTCTTCCCATCACAGCTACGCTTGTAGCATCACTGTTGGCCCATATGACATATGTAGCATCACTGTTGGCACTTACCATGTCAGATAATACCAGAAAGCAATTTAAAGGTGTGTTCTCTGACTTACGGGAATGAGAGAGAGTGGATTTTAATTGAGTGTGACATTTTTCATTTGACTAGTATGTAGGGGAAAAAAAACCCCGGGCACTACCAAAGTGGACTGACTCTGTGGAGCTGTGGGAGACTATGCAAAATGTCTGTGTACTCCAGGTTTCTAGAAGTTCCCCGTGATCAGGGAGGGATTTTGGAGAAGGAAGAGGAACAAGTCATGCCAGGTTCACACACCAATGGATATAAGTTGGAAAAGAGATTAAAGCAGAGTACTTAATGCACACCAGTTGCTTAGTGGTCTGCAGAAGACCTGCTCCTCTGTGCAAAACAGCTACTTTCCTAGGCACAACGGCTTTCTTGACTGTGTTGTGCCACAGTATCAAGAGGAAAAAATTATCTGTATTAGGCATAGGTAGCCAAATGCCACCTGTTAGCCAGCCTGAAAGTGAACATTCACCACAAACTCTTTCATGATTATTGTTTGTCTTCCGGAGGACATACCACTGGGGGTAAAGCCATGCTATAGAAATTGTTGAGAGTTTTGCCATCGCCCACAGGTAAACTCTAGTTGTTCTACATCCTACAGATGCCCTCGTTAATGTTTTAATATGTTGTTTAATTTTCTTTTACATTTTATTGGGAAATCACAGTACATTCCAAAAATAAAAGAAACCAAAATATTGTGTTTTTCCAGAAAAAAAATGAAAACTCAATGCCAAAAAGGAAGAATTGCTTGATATCTACTTTCCTTGTGAAGCTGGTTTCATCAGCTTTGGTTTATGCAAGGTCCCTCTAAAAGTTATAGGTCTGCAGAATTTGGCCACTACCCACAAAAATATTCTGACTATGGTGAACCATAATGTGGCAAAGAAATAACGTTACTTTTTGCTGTCTGGTATCTTCCAAATGCCCCATACACCACTAATTATCCACTATTAACCATGAATACATACTTGACGTCTTCTTAATTCTAGTACTTATTTCAACTATTTTCCTTTTGCAACCTAAGTGCTAGAACCATGCCTTCAAGCACAGTGAGGTTAAGTTATTAATACATAATTCAAGAAAGAAGCCTACAATACACATAAAAGTAATTTTTTTCATTTCTAGGCTAAGCTATGCAACAGCAGCAGAACAAAATGGCCAAACTCCAACATTTTTGCAAGCAGATAACTAAAAGCAAACAAATAAACCCATAAACATTAACATTTTAATTACTTACATTCTAAACACTGTGATAACAACTAGATAAAAAGCACGAGAGAGATTTCTTCAGCGTCAGTATTATCAGCTGCAAGTACTACTGCAGTAAGTCAACAAGCAAAGTTTTTATAGTTAAATACGTAATTAAAAAAGAAAACATCTCATTCACCTAGGAAAACCTGAACAGATTCTAAACAGAAAAATCTGATTTTGAATCAGCATTCCAGATTCCATGCAGAAGTCCATACCACTGACAACTCAAGAATTTGGTTTGTCTATTTTTTGTTGCTTCATAGTCCTCCCACAGTGGAAAAACAGATTAGTTTGCGTGCTTATTTGCACAATAGTGGCCCTGAAAAAAAACACCTTGGGACTATTAGGTATAGGATGAAACAGAAAATTAAACTAACATAAAAAAATTCTGGCAGTTTTTCAGCATTTTTCTGACTAAGATTCTGACCTACTTTCCAGTATTTTTCTGAAGCTGGTGTAATTCTGTCTAGTAATCCCTAAACTGGAACCGAAAGAAACTTATGGTTTAAAATGAACAATTACTTTTGGAAGAACTGATTCTCCAACACCAGGTAAGCCTCTATGACACTTCTTATAGCTGCACATCATTGTAACTTATTCCAGTTTCTATATTTACAGCAGCTTTTAGTGGTAGACTCATTACTAGGAAGATACTCTCAGGTCTGTCTGTTTCTGTCTTAGAGGTATCTTTTACATCCTTGCTTAGTCGGTACCTCAGAAGTTTAAAACCAATTAATCTCATTTAGGGATTCCGACTAAAATGAGGGCTGTACTCGGTAAACACAAGGTAAGACCCACACAGCTGTGCAAGAAAGTTAGAGAGGGAAAAATAAAGTTATGCAAAGTTTCACTAATGAGCTGCTCTTTATAAATGGCGTCTACCATTCAAACTGTTTTTAGCATGTTCTTAAAATACCGGTTTAGACACACTGCCTTCTTGCATTATGCTACAATATGATGTAATTTCATTTATTACACATCAGTGATAAAATTCAGGCGCATATTAGGATGTGCGATAAAGACATAAATTATTTATTGAATGTTTAGTGCAATAATTAGTATTGAAAAAGACCACACGGAAAGATGTTTCAGTCAGTATCTATCATTTTTCCACAAATATGCCTATGTTGCAAATTGGGATGATACGATGCTTAACCTGTATTTGCATCATTGCGGCCATTAATCTTTTCCAGGTAAAGCGGCAGCTGAGTGCCCAGTTCTACAATCTTGCTTTCTTAATATTAAAAATTTAACTGCAAACATTATTTCTAGATTTATTCCTTGCCAGCCTGGGCAGACCTGCCCCTCCACGGCCTCTGCTATGATATCTCTTTGCTGTATCTCTCCCCGTTGTGAAATTCTGCGGTTATTTCTCCCCTTGTCCCCGACTCTGCGCCTCTACCTTCCTTTTTTGAGATCACTTCTGGCTTTCTGCAGCGCCCAGCCGTGAGGACGCTGTGCGCCCGGCTCCCCTGCCGCGGCCACCTCTCTGCCCGCAGTGAAACCGGAGCAGCGCCCGGGAAAGGGATGCTCCAGCGCAACCACCGCAATGAAAACGAGTGGGCTGAAGGAAAAAGGCTCACGCTGAAAAAGGATCTAAGAATATCACCCGTGCACAAAGGCTCATGAAAATACATGAAGGATTTCCCCTGATGTACATTCAGACACAGATTGTGTTTACCTCTCTAGGATTTGTAGCTGATTATTCATCATCAGTATCTCATCAGCAACAGAAGTTTCAGTTTCCACCCGCACGCAATGAAAACGATATTATGATCGCATCAGCATATTTTATTATTATTGTTACATCAAATCATCCTCCCTAGGTACATGTAAACACTTTTTTTTTTTTTTTTCTTCCAGTGAAATAGCTCACTGGGTGGCCTCTTTATAAAATAATGAAGAATAAAGGTGTTCACATAGGTTTGTGTCAAAAACTATCCATCCATCCAAGGAACAGAATGAAACAGCATCTCTGTACGCCTCTAATAAAATCTGTATGACTGTTTTTATAGCACTAAGTCCCTAATCAGGTAGAAGGGAGTTAGCACCATTGAATAGAAACATCACGAGAGGCAGCGATGGAGCATATTCACCCTCTGTTCAACCCTCACAGATACACAGAAACATAATTTTACACAATATAGCAATTCAGGCTGTTCAATATTTAACTTAAGATCTATGAGACTAAGAAGCACCTTCAAACATATGATAAAAATCAATATACCTATGGAGTTTAACACAGTGAATGAGACCTTGTCATACTAATGACAATGGGAGCTTCATAAGAAAAATTGCAGCTACGTATAGTTGTCAAGGTCCCAGCCTAAACCACTCCTTTACACTGACCCAGGATCTCCAAGACATAGATGAGCCTTGAACAAGAGTAACAGAGTATTGTGATGATGCGATGTTATTAACAAGGGAGGATTTTAGGACAGGGGTTTCTGAAGCTTAAAAATGCTTTTGAGAAGCTCATTAAGGAGCTGAAATTCATAAATCTCTTGAGTCCACTGATAACAGAAATTCAAACAGGTACTACTGTCCCAAAGAGCACACCTGCCTCTTTTGATAACTCTCAAAGAAGAGACTCCAACCGCCCCCTATCCTGAACTGCCTCACCAATTAACATAATTGAGCTTAAATTTCAAGCCACTGTTCTGAATTAAATTAGCTTTGCTGTTGCCTCTACATTCAGGGATGTTTCTCCAGCTCTGACAGTCTCCAGTGAAGCAGCGTCGTTAACTGCAGTCTGTAAACTCTTTCTGTGTCTTTCACTACCCTGGGCTAGAAGTCTTTCTTCTGAATATTCAGTCAAAATATTTTTTCTTGAAAATTATTCACACTAATGTAGCATTGTCTATTTTTGTAAAAGCCCTTCACGTATCTGACAGCTGTCCTGCAACTTTCCCAAGATGTGACAGCCCTTGGAATGTGCATTGAACACATGAAACGCCTTCTGCCAACTAACACTCATATACTGCTCCTTTCCATGCATGTATATGCATGAATTCACATGCACACATACAGCCTAGAGGCTAAAAATGAAAGAAATCTTGTTTTATGAACCACTTCTTGTGCTGAGACCGAGGACAATATTTCGTGTTGAAATTCGAGGTAATCTGAAGAGCTCAAATATGAACGAGTCTAATGGCACAATCCATGAGACTGGAGAAAGCAAAATACATTAAATGCTCAAGGCTGTCACTTAGAAGCTGCCTCCACAAAATACGCAAAAACATTCCTGAGAAAAGTTTTCTCTTTGGACAGGAACATCAACTGGATGATCTACTGTAATTTTTTTTTTTTCCCCATAACATCTTTGGGGTTTTTAATTACAGGTTTATATCCAAATGCAAATTAATTATTGCACCAGCTGTCATTCTAATAATAAAAGCAAATAAATAAAGGTGGATTTTTTTAGACTGTAACACCTAAACTGTAGACTTGAAAATGTTATCCATCAAATAATAAACACTTTTCCCAGCTACAGCTATTTAGATTTTCTGGGAATGACGGTTATTAGTATTTGAGTAAAGCTGCAAAAAAACCAAAATGAGGAGTAGTTTGTTTTGATTGATAGAAAGGACTTTTCACTGCCCATTTAACTGAATCTTGAGTGTATATATGACAATATATCACCCAATGGCATAAATGAAATCCATTAGATATTAAAATAGAATTAAGGTTTCAGTCAAAGTTTTAACTTGCTAAACCCATGTCTTTCTTTCTTTGTTTCTTTCCTTTAATCTGTTGCTAGTCCATAAAAGTCCGTTATGTCCTACCCTGTGATTACTCTTAGTTTCCTTAATAGCCTCTTCAGCTTTATAAAACTCAAAATAAATTATATGTATCACTTCTCAATTATCTGTTATTTTGCTGACACCCTGGAGGAAAGAAAAATTTCTTTCTGGGAGTGCTGCAATTTGTCCTTATCACGCTCATTATAACTCTATAGTTATTTTTCAGCTAATTTACTAAATACTGAGGTAAGGCCCATTGCTTTATAACTCCTGAGCTCAGCCCTAGCATGTATTTTAAAGGTAGAGAAAACACAGTTTTCCCTCTAGTTGTCCAGATTTTAACAATAAGGTAGTTCAGGAACCTCATTCTTTAGTTTCTGGAGAAACTTTGAGAAACAGCTGCCTCCCTTTCAGGGAATATATATTAATATATATTAATATATATATATAATATATATTAATATATATTAATAATGTTGCCAGCTGTCTTTTGTAGTTTTAATCTACTGTGTCCCTTGGTGTGCCAGCAGCACAGAGCATAGGCTGTAGGGCTATATTCCTAGGAAGAAATATGACTACTACTGATCAATACTACTGATGTAGAATAGATTATCTGCATCTTTAATCAATAGTTTAAATGTTAAACAATGCATATCAAGCATTGAAACATGGCGTTTACTGGTTTATCCCTTGTGGAGTATAATTATATTTTATATACATGAAAGCAATTTCATTTGTTTGTATCAACAGATACACTTGTGTAGTATTAAAAATAATAATAATGTGCACAATGATCCAGACAGGATTTAAATGTTTTTAACAACTCTGTATTAAATAACACATCCATTTATTATTTTAGCAGACTATCTGCATTCAGTATTAAAAAAAAAAAAAAAAATTCAGGAGTGAGCTCAGGTAGAAGTGAGATGCAGTTTGATTAAACCCCATGTTACTCCAGTCTTCATCTAGAGTAAATCTGTTCATTTCAGTGGGATTAAATAAGTCAGATATGTGATAAATCAAGTATATCTCGCATCCTCTAAGCACAGTATTTAAACTCATCCTGACCTAAAAGTGCGTGTTTACAGGGAGAACTGACTGCACGTGCTTGCCTCTGGACAGAAACCTGGCACGTTTCGCTATCTTTGTGGCTGTTTTATAGAAGTGTTACCCTTTGTAAGATTTGGGTACATCTGGGACAAGGAAATCAAATACCAGGGAGATCCACCTTTCACTCCTTGTCCTGATAGGAGTCCACTGTGGTTCTGAGCCTCAGATCTTCTGCAGCAAAGAGGCAAAACAAAAAAAAAAAAAACACCCAAAACTCATGGATGGCTGTAGTGGAATAAGACTATTTATAAGACTTTGCTCGTGTTCGCCAGCCAGCCTTGCGCAGCTGCAGCGGGGTGGTCGCCCCTTCCCCTCTTCCCATCGCTGGAGCCAGAGGCGGAAACTCGAAGAATAAAAAGAGCCACTATCTTTCTATACTTTTGATAACCGAGTTCTGTAACGATTAAGTGATGAGTTTTGATGTGCAATGTAAATCCGAAGTTAAAAATACCGTTTTCCTGCAAAGTTAATTATGAACCATTAAAGACTGAAATAAAATCTCCTCCTGCCCTCCTTTTAGCTTTTCTGCGCAAATATGGAAAATACAAATCACTTTAGAGAACTGTTACAATGTAGCAGACACTTGGTAACTTTGGGGTATTTTTAAACTAGTCTAGTATCTCTAAAACATAGGATTTTGTTGCTGCATCTGGAAGTTCTACAAGCTAACAGATGTAAATTACCTTAGTGGCTACAAATATCTTCTGCTGAAGTGTATTAAAACTAACAGGTGTATGAATAGACACACATTCCATGAGTGTGATGAAAATTTAATGCTTACATTGAAAAAGCACTAACCAGTTACAAGCCAAAATAGAAAGCAAAAACTAAAGTATCTCCCCCCAGAATGTAGCCCTTGGTAAATTTAGATTCAACTGTTTTCTAACCTATGGCATCTCCTTGGGCTGTAGGAGGAAATTATTAGTATTGCTGAAGCTACAGAAAATTCCTCCCCTTTTATTTTTTCCACATCATCTGAAATCCAGAAAAAGCTATTGCTCTCTTCTACTCTCTTTTTAAAAAGTTACTCAAGAACAAATGGTGTTTCAACAGCACCAGAGGTTGGATTGTTGGTGGATTTTTTCAAGAAAAGCACACAAAGGCAGAAATAGCAAAGTATACTTCCCTCTGTTTTCTTAGCACTGCACCTCAACTCGGATTTCTGAGGAATCTTTTTCCGCCCGTGACCATACCCCCTAGTGCTTGAACGCCTAAGTTAAATTTTGCTGTGGATGGAGAAGAGGGGATTGAGAGAAAGGACAAGGGGGGAAAAGAAGGGGGAAGAAGTCAAAGGTGTTTACACTGCCAAGAACCCGCTAAAGGCAAAACTGGTAAATTGATACAAGTCTCTACGCAGACAGCATGACACCAATAACCTGTGACATTCTCGGCCGCAAGTATCAGAGAGGCTGAGGCTTTAGGAATCTAAAGGATTAGAGGCAGGTAAATAATTCATGAGTATATCCACAAGTCCAGGAGAAAGATGATGAGAGCGATACACGGGCCACTAAAGCCCCACCGAGTCTGAGCCCTTCCCAGGTGAGCGCACTGCTCCCCGACAGTGCTGGGCACCGCTCGCCTCTTTCTGGATGTTTCTACGAGAAGGCAATGGTGTTACTAACGGGAATGTGTTGCCAGCACACACAGTTGGAAGCTCATGGTATTTGTGGCAAAAGACACCACTGCTTGCCTATATTTATGGCAAAAGACACCACTGCTTGCCTATATTTATGGAAAAAGACACCACTACTTGCCTATATTTACAAACCAAAAAAAGCAGTATTTGCATAGGAATATCTGCAAGCTGTCACCTTCACAGTCTGTAGATTAAAGCAGGCAGGAGGGGCTGAGCAAGACTGAAATGTGTTTTAACTCCGCTCTTCCAAAAGCCCCCTGTACTTGGGCAACAGCACATCCGACCTCAGGGTCTGCTCTAGAATCAGCTCCCACCTAAAATCCCCTGATGTCATGACGTTTAGAGTGAGGAAGATGTCACGTAGCCCACTGCCACAGCTCGTGGAGGTGCTGCTCTACCGAGAGCTTCCAAAAGTTTGTCGTGGGGCGAGGCAGCTCCCCGATGCGGGCAGCGTGGGGTGCAGCGTGGCTTTCTCACTTTGTATGGCAGAGCACTCTCTGGTGCTCCCACAGCCATCCCTGCCCCGCTGGGCAAGGCTCGCGTGGGGACTGGCAAGGGCAGAAAGCCTCTTTGATGCTTCTCCTTCCAGCATTACGAATGCACATCAAGACTTAAAACATGCTGTTCCAAAAATATAACCTGTACCCCTCTCAAGTGAAGCAATTAACATAACTTGTTGACTGATTTCCCTTACCATGTATCTAAAGCAGAGTTACTCTATTAAATATGCTTCAGTAAGTACTTGTCTCGCTTCCAGGATAAAATATCATTTTAATAACCTCAGCAATAAACACGGTACCTGCAGAAACCACGTGATGCGGAAGGCAGCGCAGGATGAAGAGGATGCTGCACACTCCTTGGCACGTACAACCTCTACCAAAACCGCAGCAGGGTCGGGAAAGGGAATGTCTGACCCTGCCAGCCATCCATGGGAAAGGCTCACGTAAAATGGCTCAGTTGGGCATGATTAAACCCCCTGAAAGACCCCAGGAGCTGAGGGCCTGCTCTCATTGTTCACTCCCAGAGGCTGAAGGGAGAGCTGATTAGAGGAGCTGGGAAGAAATTTTTGGCTCCTGAGATCTAAGTCACCTGAGGTCTTGCCACTCATCTCTGCTTCCCATTTCCCTCTCCCCATTGTCCTCGGCCAGCTGGTTCCCTTCCAAACAGCCCAAACCTTTAGGCAACCTGCAAAGTCCCTTTGGGGAAGCACTGGTGATACCAGGCTTTGACATTTGTGATTTTATTTAATGCTTGGCTCTACTAATTTATACTTGTCACACTGGGCTCTGTTATGCCACAAGATATTGCTCCTCTGTTTCATTTAAACAATTTTTAACCTCCTCATGGGCTTGTTTCCCCATTTTGTTTTTGCTCTGGTGCAATTCTTTTGATTTTAGCAGGACTGTTGCAACATAATGCAAATTCAGGATCAAATCATGTTTTATTTACATGGAAAGAAAAATATTAGTCATTTTTTTAAGAAAGCTGTACTTTTGACTGGAAGAAAGAAATTTATTTCCTCTTGTGCAGACCTACAGATTGTGCCAGTAAAATGTCCCAGCGTAAATGCATTGCAGATGCAGCTTCTGTGAGGTGTTACAGTAAGGTGGTAGTTAACGTGTGATGATGATACACTTAAAAAGCTGATTTTCTTTACAGACATACATAAGCCATTTTGGCTCTCCTTACTTTCTCAATCAACTTCAAACACTACACAGGGATAAGACCTTTCCCTTTCCCTTTCCTTTTCCCTTTCCCTTTCCCTTTCCTTTTTCACATTCACTAATTTATAAGAAATAGTTTACCTTTATTTAAATGGAAATTACCTGCCTCAAAAACTAGCTTCAGTGTGAGCTAAAAGGTGCCCTACCCCTGGCAAAACTATATACACATTGCTGCTGCTGTGTTTTGGTTTTGGTTTTTTGTTTTTTGGTTTTTTTTTCCCTTGGTATGGTGGTCAAGTGCACTTTTATTTAAAAAAAGAAAAGCCAAAACTTAGCTGCCATGCTAACCACTGGGAATACAAGAGGGCCCTGAAATAAGAAACAGTTTTTCACTGAAATTTCATTTTATCATATTGTAACACCTACTTGTTCTCTGGAGTAAATTACCTGCAGAGATTGTATTAAAGAATTTCTGGGCACTGTACTGAAGAATAATAATGGCAATTTCATAGTGATTTCACAGTATTAGGCATGCACAACACAAGAAAACTATCACAGCAAAATCCAATTTGTTACTTTTCCAACACTGAATTTGAGTTCTTTTTAGTTTGCAATTAGTTATTACAAAAGTTTAATCAAAGTCTGTTTCTTCTTCCTCTTTAAATGTAGCACAGTCAGAATAAGATGTAACCAATAATTAAGTAAATTGGACTTGGCTTAGTACACAGGAAATTGAGGGTAATTTGACATTATCCATTAACCACTTGTATATTCACAGAGTACTTTAGTTATTTTTAGAAGAGGTAATATTTAAATATGTGATTAGAAAAAAGAAGTTTTGTTTTTTTTTTTATTAGAAAGATCAATTCTTTTACCTGCATGTAGAGAAGGCTGCACTAGGATTTTAAGGGAATCTGTTGTTCAAATAAGTGGAGACTGACCTGAAAGAGAGAAATGGAAATGGGAAAGCATTACAAAATCACCATATGAAAGAACGATGCAGAATCTTCTCAAAAGAAGAAAAAGCATCCTGGATATATTGAGAATGGAATGAGAAATACCTAAAGCAACAAGGAAATTAAAGGCATATTTGGGCCTTTCAGACTCCAGAAGACTGAATAGTACGACTGAAAAGAATATTTCAACTAAAAATTACGTAGAAAATGCTAAGGCAATGTTTGGCTGGTTACAGTTCTAACCTTTCTTTGCAAAGAAGGAACCTGGTCCAGCAGCCAGAAAATGATGCTCACAAGTGCTGTTCAATCAATGCAAACCCTCTTCTGCACGTAGAGAAGTTAAAGATGGAGGTGTAACTTTGAAATATGTAAGACTTCTGCCAGAAGGGATGAGAGTTGGAAAACACAGATTCTCTGAGTTAGGTGTTCTGTCAGGAAAGGATGCCGATAGCTGTCTGAGCTGCTGCCACTTTCTGAAATGAAGAACCCCAATGTTCAAAAGGTCATGTGGGACCTGGAGAGCTCTCCTGAAGATGGACGCTGGCACATGTCCTATGAGCCCAGCAGGTCTAACACTTTCACAGTGTTTTCTCCAGAAGGAAAGAAAAAATGTAGAGGTGCAAGAGCTGTATTTTCTTCCACTTTTCATCCTTTTCTTTATACTATAGGCCAGTGGTTGGACCAGGCACTAAGGAAACAGGTAGGGCTCAGATTCCACGACCTCCCCAGCCACAGGAGGTTTAAATGTTTACCCCCACAATATCCCAAAGTGTCCACAGCCACTGAATCCCATCCACAGGCCCCTAACCACAAGGTGTTTCTGATGTTTGATGGTGCACCAAGTTCAATGGTGCTTTCTGAGATGCTTCTGTGGCAGGGCTCCCTCCACCCAGCACAGCCTCCAAAACTCTGAGCGCAGCTGCCTGGGAAAAATGAACCGTGCCCACCCTCAGCTTGGCAGGCTGTCCGATCACTGCACTTTTGAAAAAAAATGTGCACCATCACCTACATTTTCCACAGTGGCAGTGATTGGAAAGAAAGCAGCTCTAACCACAGGGAAGTTGGTCCCGACGGCTGTGCTCCGTGAATGACTTCCAGTGACACTAGGCAGTGGAAGAACGTTTCATTTGTGGCTCAGGTCTATGCAGGTTTACGTGACAAGTTGGGTACACCAGAGTAGTTTTGACATGTAAAACAGTGTAATTCCAGGTCCCCACAGAATTTGAAAATCACATGGAAGGTGCCCAGTTTGGTATACAAATGGTAACTGGTGCATTTTGGGGTGAGCAATTTTTGACTTGAACAATTCCATTTTAGCTCTGCTTTAGGTATCAGGTCTTTATATTGACTGGCAATATATTGGGCTGTGTTTAATAGAATATTCACTCAATCATTGAGGAATGGCATTCTGTGGATAAAAAAAAAAAAAAAAAAAAAAAAAAAAACCCAAAAAAATTAATTAACATCTCCGTAAGGAGAAAAAGTGTTTTGTGTGCTCTCTGCTTGGCCGTAATAGTTGGCAGATGAGAAGGCTACTTTTACATTTAGAGCTGCTAACTTTGATGTATATTTGCTTGATATGTATGAAACCAGACTGATCATTATGTAGTTCTGCTATTTCAGTCCAATTCATCCCCATTTTCTCTTTGATTTCTCCTCTTTCTTCAGCATATTAGTTTTTAGCTGAATGAGTCTGAGTTGTCATTTGGAGTTTCAATGCTACATCTTTGATTCATTTGACAAAACAGCAAGTGCAGCAGACAACATAAAGAACTGTCTGCGGAAATGTTGATTTACTATTGCGTTGCTTTGTTCTGAAAAAGATACTGAAATAATGAATCCATAGCACACAAAGAAATCCTGGACTAGATTTTCAAAATATTAGAGCTTGGTTTACAATATAGTTAATGAACTTTCATCTTCAAGAACATGGACACATAGGATGTCTTTAAACAGAGTTCCTATCCAAGCCACTGCTGTCCAAAGTCTAAAAAATGTTATGATATTGTGGCTGTACGTCAGCCCCTCTCCTTCCCTGGATAAATAATTTGCAAGGAACTGAGGACTGCTAACTAAATTCCTGTATCAACATCTGCAATTATAACTATCAACTAAATTTTGAGTGTTCTGTGAAGTCATAAAAATAGTAAATTAATCAGTGTGTATCTGTGTGTATATGTGAGAGTTATCTATTTTAACATAAAAAATAGAAATATATTATTCACCTTCAGTGCATAAAAGTTATAAGGCTGTATTTAAGGCTCTATACACCAAAGCTTCAACAACAGTAAGACAACACTGAATTGTGTTGTTGCACAAAGTCACACCTCATGGTCATTTTATTCTAAGGATAAATGGCATTAGATACACACGACAAACATGAAAGACTAACTGGACAGAGTGGATTTCATTAACAAATTCCAGTGCAGTTTAAAAGTACATAAATAAGCTCATAAATACAACATTTTAACCGGTGCTGCAAGGTCAAAGATAGAAACAGAGGACCAGGAGCCTACAATTTTTATTTTTGTTGCTTATTGTAGTTCTGATGCTGACATTCTTCCTATTTTTATGACACCGACTATTCTTTTATTTCATGTGGAAAACACAGGTAGGATTTAATCATCATGATTATCCTGAAAAATGAATACTCACTTAAAGAAGAAAGCTGTCATTATAGCTCACTTGGTCAGCTGAGTTCACAGGGTGGGAGGATACTGAGGCGAGGCAATAGCAAACAATGCGAGAAGGGTGAGAGAGCCCACAGTGTATTGTGCAAGATTGAGTGCATCTGTCCTGCACAACAACAATAAAATAGGAGAATAAAACCTATCACTGGCTTACCTCAAAAGGTGGTCAACAGAACAATACCGAGAGTTTTATTCCAGAAATATCCAATATTTGCCTTGGACTTGCAAGCAAGAGTTTTTAAATTTCCAGATTAAAAATAACTACAGAAATGTCAGAGCTTGTAGCAGGACATAAAATCCAAATTTCACTCTGATGGTTTGAGGGTTATTTGCAGAAAAGTGTTAATTGTTGATGGGTAAAAAAACCCCATACTGGTACTGACAGAGATACCAGCATATGCATATCTAATCTCTTGCAATTGAAGTCCATAAAACAATGAGATAGATTCTTTATTAGGTAAGAGAGACTAGTCTTTTTTAAAATCTCCTACCTTGCTATTAAAAAAACCTACACAAATATTTCCTAACAATAGTTTGCACATACGGGATCACGTATTTACACAGCTTAATGGTTGGTCACTGGAGCACAAGGTTATTATTATTTTTTTTTAGTTCATGCTCTACAGTAACATTTTAATAAAACAGTGTGTGTCCCTGAGCTATGATTAATATGCGAATTTTCCAAGGTAAACTTTCCTGTTTGAAGAGAACCACTTAATAGCTCTCTCCATTTTACTATGCATTACCTTCTCTTTTTATACCACTGCTGTCTCCTCCACCGCATGACATAAGCAGTGGAAAAAAACAAGCCAAAAGTATCCTCATAAAAAAAAAAAAAAGATTGCCAAGGGATATCAAAGACACTTTGAAAGCCATAATCTCCTAAATGTGGGTACTCACTCAAGTGACTTTGGGACTCAAGAATTTACGTAGCCAGAATCTGGCTCTATACGTGTATTAAAAACCAAGTTATAACCACATGGAAAGGCTATAAAGTTTGCTTTTTTGAATTTTCAAAGTCATCAATATTGAGTCAGTGCACCACTGCAGAGACAGGGAAAGGAAATCAGCAAGTGGTATGAGCAGCAAATGGGAGAGGCAAACAAAATGTGCATTGGCAGACGTCAGGAGCTCAGTCTTTGATGTCAAAGGCACTGGTGTTTGAGGCATTTTATTTGTCTGCCGGTTTATTTGACTGTCTGTATGTTGGGGGGTTTGAATAACTGAATGAAGCGGAGCTGACAAGCTATTTTGGTGGGAGGCTGGGGTTGTTATCACCACTAAGAATTGCAGCATTATCACTGCTGAGTCTTTGATCAACTTGTTGCCTAAACTTTGAGTGATTTGTCATTTCTTTCTAGCATGGAGATGGAATGAATCTTAGAGAGATTTAGCAGCTTGTCAAAACCGTGACTAATGAACAAAAGAGTCTGAAAAATGACTGAGAGAGGTTCTTTTCCCTGGCAGCTTTGCTCCATGTTGGGTGATGGCAGTGGCTGTGAGCTGTGGATGTGTCATGTTTTCTTCACTTCCTTTCTTTGCTGTGTACAACGGGATGAGGACAGACCTGGAGCAAGGCAACCGAGTGGGATAGTCAGGTTTGGGAAATACTGCAAAATCATTTTGAGGGACCAGCAGCACTATCTGTGTCTGGAAGTACTCAAGGATGAGCACAAGAGGAAAAATGAACTCAAGGCAATTCCACAGGCATTACATATTCAGTCAGCTCCAGGTCATCCGGTGAGCATCTTTCCCACCAACCCATGAGGATGTATTTCACTGGGAAGGAGAGGTTTCCAGGACATGGCTGGGGAGGGACAAAAGGCACAATAGTGAGATGCTCATGTATGCATAGAGGTACCCCAGGAAGGCAGGAATGCATCGTGATGCCTGTAAGATGCCATATTGCAAATGGCAATAGCCCTCAATGGGGACACGATGGTGGTGGGATGGTGCACTATTTTTCTAGAACTAAAAAAAAAAGATTTCTTAGCATTAATGGCTGTAGATGACTTTTGAGGAACTCTGTAACAGTAGGAGAAAAATATTTAAATGACTTCTGTGGCAATAGCTCAACTCTTATAAACGAAGGCAGAAGTTAAAGTTTTGAACATGAAGTAATGGCTAGATGAGTGAGGTAAGTAGATAGTTTTGCTTTTGAGGCTATCAGTCCATCTTTGCCAAATCCGTATAATAAGGCTTGATTCAGACTGAAAAACCTCTTAGGAGACAGACTGCTTAGAGGTGTACAAGACCAATACTAAGTTTGGTGCACAGAATGGTTTGAACAAGGAATGAATGACTGAGCCCGTTACACACAAAATCACAAGGATCTAAACAAAATCAAGCAAAGGCTATAGAGCACTTCAGTTGCACATATTCCAGTGCTAGGAGGTCTAGGTAATATGATCCATTTTGTTTCCACTCAAAGAGTATTTTTGACCTAGTTGGTTTTAGTAAATGCTGGTGGAAAGTCTTCAATAGTGAAGGTCATTGATTCAAATTTATAAATGTATAATCTAGGAAGGATCAGTGAGCCAAAAGGAAGAAGAAAATAGCATCTTGTAACTCACGGTTCTTAAGAAAATGCCCCTAAGTACTTATGGAGCAACTCAAGAAGAGTACTTTGTAGCTGCTGTTCTTTAGAACACCAAGTCACATAAAAGAACAGGAAAACCATAATCACCTTGTGTATGAAAATCACTTTGTATTATAAACTAATACAAAGCTTTTGTTCTTAAACAGTAGCAGAAAACCAGACTTGATTTAATTAAGTAATATTTTCTTACAGAGTCAAAACAGTGCAGTAACACAAAAGAGAGTAGTAACACAAAAATCTGTAGTCTGGAAAGAAGAGGTCATTCATCTCAGCCTGTTGTTATGCAAAGAGTTGAGCAAAGGGCTGAACAAGGGAGTTCCAGGACTGGAAGTCTGGATGCCCAACTTCCTGCAATATCAAATATCAGATCCTGATTATAAACCACAATGTATAAGATGATTGAGGATTTTTCTTGTAGTTCAGCATTTAAAATGCTTCTGCCCATTATGAATGCCCATTATGAACGAAGCCTCAACCAGTAAGCTATACTTCTGATTGACTTTTTTTTAGATTGAGGTTCCAAGCATCTCCAGTAATAAAGAAAACATGCCACATTAGAAAAATACAACCAAACCTGAAAAAAATTATGTGGAAAGATGCCGGGAAGCAAAAGCAGATACATAGCATGCACGACTGTGAGAAGAAACTGGTAACCAATGTAATGATTTTGAAGCAGAAGCTGGAAACTGGAAAACTGCTAAGACAACATCGTAAGGTTAAACCTCTGACCATCTGCTTTAAAAATCCATTATAGTTAAAACTACAATATCCTTCCCAAAGTTCAGAAAACTCTGTAATTCATGGTAGAGATGTAAGCAATGCCAACAATGGGCTTTCTCCGTTACTAGGCAAACATGGTAGAAGAATTAACGCTGATAAATTCACTGTATAGTAGCTTACCTTTTAGTTTGCTAAAAGCCAGGTGATTTACTCTGCTCATGAGATGATGAATCACTTTATTTTCAAAAATGAATCAAAGAAGCCAAGCAGCAGCTATTTAATATAGGCATCATAAAATGAGGAGGGCCAAAATATGCTCCTTCTGTATGTTTCAAACAAGTCTCATTTATTGTCATTGACTTTTAATGCCTATTCAAAACTAGAAAATTCCTGGATTAGTAAAAAAAAAAATGTTTATTTTTATATTTATTTTTTATTTTTTAACAGTAATGTTTTGTCAACATATAAAGGAGATAAACAGAATGATGAAGTAATTACATAATTATCAGTCTGACAATGATTCCAGGCCAAGTAAGGGAATGACTGGTGCAGAGCTCATTAAGCACAGAACTAAAAAAGTGTAATTAATGCCAGTCAAACTCAACTTTATATAGACTAGCTCATTGCCCAACTAACGAGGTGCCTCTTTGTAAGACTATAGGTTGATTAATGAACGGTGAAAACATAAGAAACATTTATTTTAGGTCCTGGATGCTTCATTTTAAAAAGTAAAGTTAGAAATGAACACGGTAAACACCAGAACGAGCTTGATTATCTCCCAAGACTCGTAACTGTGAACAATCCGTCAGGATGGGACTGCCCAGGGTACGCGTCCAAGAGGCTCTTTGTGGGTCGTCACCACACAGAGGACAGTTTGAACCAACACACTGTGCAATGCAACGGGAGCAGGAAGGGAACACACGCAGCACAGTTCCTGTGACTAAGCTGGTGAGTGGTAATTTATTGAGCCACTACAAATTGATCACTGGCAGTGTTTGCCCATATTCATTTACACTCTTTCTCAATTCCCCACCTCCCCTTCCCTTTCTGAGATCACTGTAGTTTATCTCCTACACCTGTCCCAGTTTGAGTGATGCATCTACATGTTTATCAATCATTTTCACCTGATAAAGTCTTCCAATTTGTTCATTTTTAAATTGTTCATCCTTCAGCATATAACACCGCACTTCATCCTCTTAGGTTTTAAACAGTGTCTACTATTTACTTGTCAAATGTCATTCAATAACTTCTCTGTGATATTGCTGCCCTCCTCTTTTTACAATATATACCATTTTTTCAACCGATTCTATTAGCATCCTCCCATTTTTCTCCAGAGGACTAGAGAAAACATCAAATAACATCAGTTCTTAGATTGATTCTTCAGAAATTCCATACTTGAGCCTCAGAGTTCCTTGCAGAGCAAATCAAAACAAACTTAAAAGCCTACCAGAAACTACATGGTGAACAAGATTGAAAATGTATTATTCAGGCCAGCAGAAAGAGATAAGATTCAGTTTTTGGACATTAGTATAGAAAGAATACGCTTAAAACTAGAGATATTTTTAGCGTAGTGACTAGAAGTAATCATGACACTTTAGCGATTATTTAAAGCCAAAAATATTCTAATCCAGACAATATTTTCTAAACGGCATGAGTTAATTTAAATCAGGAAATAAAGCCATGTCTGCTGGATTACATAGTAATAATATTTTTTTCATGGTTTATGATCTATTTAGAGTCCCAGCTTGATTGAAGATGGAGGCAGAATTCCCGATGGACTGAGAATATACCTACTCCCCTTATGCATACAGACTTTAAACATGGACCTCCACATACCAGCTCCTTAGCATTCCTACCTTTTTTGCCTCTATCTCTCCTATAGAGTTATCTACAGCTCAGAGTGGATTTTTAATTTTATATTTGCCCTCTAATATTCCCTTTGATGCTGCTTTAAGTGATCTAATGATGTTAATCACATATTGCTCCACACTTGTGGCCTTTTGGACTGTCCTAAGCAGACACATCACCAATCCATTTTTTTTGCCATAAAAGTTCATTTGCTAAATCTGGGTAGAACCTGGAAAATCATTTATAGGACAATTTTCAGAAAGGTTATGACTTCATTTCTGTTAGAGTTGTACATGAGCACCACCTTCGATAATTAGACCTTAGGATTTCTGCAGAACATATAACTGTCTGGTAAAATCAATAACATCCATAAGTCAGAACCTGAAGAAGTGTGAAATTGTACATAATGTCTCACATCCATCACCATTTTACTATGCTTGCTGTTTCACGATACAGAGTAATACTTTTTGAGAAGTAATGGTTTGTTCTGGACAAGAAATTTCATTAGCGTACTTAGCTATTGGATGCTATTGATGTGTCAAGAGTCAGCATGTTTTTCCAAAGAAGGATCCATGCTGTGGCATGAAATACGAAGTGGAGACATACTACAGAAAAATGGTTCAAATACTGAGAAGTTTGGATAAAGTAAGCTTTTGGCAGCTCTATACCACAGTCACTTTTAAGATGCCAAAAACTTACTCTAGACAGAGCTAGGTATTAAAGATAACTTTCAGGCAGCAAAGAGCCAATTGACAGAAATAAATGAGAGATATGTAGTTTATAAAGAAGTTCTTGTGATACTTCACACTTATTTTTTTGCTGTACTTTAAAATAGAATAAAAGAGGTCATGGAGCCAGGTAGGCAATCCAGCGCAGTGAGGACTGCAGTAGAAGACAGAATTCTTCTCACTTTCTCTTTATTATGAAATAAAAATGGAGCTATGAATCATCACAGCATAGACAAATCATCTGAGGCATCTTAAAACAGCCGCTTGACTGACTGCTGTAATATCACCTGTCATTCAATAAAAAGAACTGCAGTACATGCTTACAAGTTGATAGAAATGTGCCCAGAGCCAAATGGAAACCCTTGGCTTCATTCAAACAACATGATTTTAGAAGTTCCTCAATTAAAGCATTTGAAGTCCCTTTAGAGCACATGCAGTGACCTCTGTGAAAGCCAGGTGGGTACTGGCACGACAGACAAGATCAGGACAAATGGACAGAGGTTATAGCAAAAATGACCGTGAACGCATCAGGGATGGAGCTGCAAATCAGACACAGCACCTGCAAGGGTCCTGGGTCACCCGAGAAACACTTCATTCAGAACTGCTGCCAAGTTTAAAAAGTTTAGGTTGGAAACAAAATAGAGAAGCAGAGATTTATTGACAACATGTGCTTCCCAGACTTCCCAGCTCATAAAGGCAAGACAGATAAAGCACACCAGCTGCCACATCATCACCAATCTGGAGGCCCACTCTGAATTTCAGAGTGTACCACTGCCCTGGCATATGTGTAAAGCTCTTCCCCCAAATGAATTCCACCCTCTGAAAAACCACAAATTATAAGAAAATTTATGATATTCCCATGTAAGTGTATGCGCTGTTTTCCTATGGCCAATGTCTTCATCCATGCAAAGACTTCTAGCTGTGAAAACAAATACAGCTTCTACCAGAGGAGAATACTCTGTGGGAGGTTTAGATCACATCAGTACCCTTCTCCCTCATTTAAGGAATTCCACTATGAAGGCTAAAAAAACCCACAAAGGTAACTTTTGTTATTTTATTTCTTGGTTTGTTTGTTTTTTGGTTTGGGGTTTTTTTTTGTGTGTTTTTTTTTTTTTTTTCCCCTGTAAAGATGTCAATTCACACCTCTCAAAGGAATTACACTTAAAATAAATACCAAGATATAGTGATCTCGCTGTCAACATTACCTCTATATGTGCCAGTTTCTGGGGTTCTGTGATGGCAGAAGATTGAACCTCCATTAGAACATTAAGAAATACATTTTCTTCATTTCACGTAGGTAGGTACTCTTTGTCAGAACCAGCAGGTGATGCCAGCAACTGTGAGGCCCAATGCATACTGAAGTCAAATGACATTTTAACTGTATGGAGATTTAGGATGAGATGCTTAAATGATTTTCAGTCCTGCAAGGAACGCTTAGCCAAGAGATCTGCAGCTGTCTCCTGGTTTATAGCTTAGTCAAATACAAAAAGATAAAAATACAATATAATATGAATTATTTTTGCATTCAGAAAGACTTCTGGCATGTATTTGTGGCTGAAGATACTACACATAGCTCTTCTGTTGATTTCACTGCTGTTCAGACAATTCAGCTATAAATATTTTTGTGTAAAGGTCTTTTTGGAGAAAGAATATTCCTTTGAGTCTAACGAAATTTACTAAATAATGTTGGCATCCTGTTTTCCTCTCTTTTCCTATTTGTTATCCTGTAAGTCCCAACCTTTTTCCACAGTGCGTGCCAGAGCCTTTGTTTTAAGACTGTAAACAAATACAAGGCTCTAATAGGGAAGACAGAGTTATACATCACAAGTTGTAAAAACTGCAATAGTATCCTACAGTAATAGTCATAAGAAGATTTAGGAATTGAGCAAAGATTTAGTTTATTGGAAAGAAAATTCTTGAACAAATCTTTTTTTAATCAAAAGACAAAAACAAAGGAACAGTGAAAGAACCCATGAATCCCTATATTTAAGTATTTTCTCACATTACATAAAGTATTAAGCGTGTATTGCCAGCAGTTTCAGAAATGAGGTCACTAATATTTAAAAAAATGAGTTTTGCTACAGGGTTACACCCAACATGGCCTAAACCTAAAATCTGTTAAGGGTTTGCCATCTGTTTTCTGTTGCGCCGTGCACTGAGTCTAACTTCCAATCTTGGGCGTTTCTTTTGGAAGATGATGCAGAAAAGTGTGAAGAAAAAAAAAACCAAAAAAAGGCCTTTCTGAATTAGATTGTCAACAATTACTTTGATTTATGCTCTTTTTCAAGGATATGTCATATTTATAATATATGTGTTATGGTATTTGCCATGAACTATTTATTAATATTTTGCTGACTAAGAAAGCTTTTGACAGAGCTATCGTCTAAACCCCAGCTGAAGACATTTCAAAATAGCTATGAAAACTGAAGACCATAAATTATTTGTAGCAAAAGGAACTTTACATCCTTCTAATCCCCAAATAAGCTTCCGACAGCAGAGCTGTGTCTGAGCCTTTTTGGAGCTGGCCAAATGCATTGCTGATCAGAGCACTCTTTTCACCAAGCCACAGAAGGTACCAGGAGGGCATCAGGACATGTCTGCAGGCGTGCTGACCTACCTCCAGCTGCCTGAGCATCCCTTCACTCCCAAACATCAGGCAGCGGAGCTGAGAGCTCAAGTTCTTGCATGCATGAAGCTCCCTGTGCCGTCTCCATGGGGGCCTGGGCTGATCTCGGGTCTCTGAGGATGGTATGACTTGCAGCAGCTCTCTAGGAAATAGTAACTACAGCTTCTTTTCTCTTTCATTTTCCCCCCAGAATAATCAAACTAAAGTATCCATGAGTCCCTTGACATTTTTTTTTTATTATTATTATTATTTTTATTTTATACTTGGCATTTTCTTTTTCCTTTGCAGTTCCTTTCAGGTTAGAAGACTATGCTTTATCAGCTCTTCTGCTCATAATTTTCCTCCTTTTCTTCTCCACTACCACAGGGACTACCCAGTTTCAAAGGCAGACCGCCCTCCCCTCTGTGGGGATTTCATCCAGGCTGAGCAGGTACTTCCAACCCAGCCTCCACTTTCCCTTCCAACAGTCCAGAGGTGTCCCCATATCCTTCTAAAATAAAACAGGACAGCACCTTCCAGTGGCACCCACAGGTGCCTGATCAGTCGGACTCCAATAAAAACTGCTGCATTCAACCTTGCTAAATCACCTTCCTCATCCTGTTAAAAAAAATCCCTTCATAATTTACATTTTACTTGTGGTTCCCTGACGTTTTCAGCCAAAACCAGGCCCTTAGCACTATCCATAGAAAATGGATTCTTGTTTATGTAGTGTCTGTTGGCTTTGTTCTCTCTTTTGTTCTTCATCTGCTTGGTTTTTCTCACATTGTTGCTATAGCTGTTTGAATCTCTGTTAGTGCTGGGCAGAATCGCAGTTTCTGAAAGTTACAGTTCTCTGGGAGTACAGCCAATTTTTTCCCTTTCCTATTTCTTTATTCCTTGTGACTATTTGCCTTTGTAATAGAAAGAATTCTCAGCGTGAAGGGCACGGTTGTTGATATGTTTCTAGTTTTGTAATTACACTGGAAACATGAACAAACTTTGTTTTTCAGGGTGACTGCATTGCCCTGAACACTTAGTGCCTTCAACAGAGGCCAGTTTTAATAGCCGAGACCTCGCAGAGCCACTTCTCTTCTGCAGAGAAAGAATTTATAATATCTTGCCTGTAATCAGACTGAGGACATGGCTGAGAAATGCAGTCTTTATGTGTCAGCTCTGCTTGTGTCAGTCAAAACCTATTAAGCTCACCTGTCACTTAGCATGTGATCGAATTCAGCTCTCGTAATTCTCGTGCAGCCAGTTTCATCACTGGCACAAGCTTTCAGTGGCAGATAATGATATTCCAAGACATTTAATTTCAGCCCTTATAAAACTGCTTAACGGAATGTATCGCGCTCAGCTCTCAAGATATCTAAATGAGCATTCATTTGAAAGTCAGAAGAATTAAATTCACCCAACCCAAGACAATTCACGTGCAGCCTTCCACAACACCTCGGCACCCAGCGGGCCCACGAGAGGTGGGCACTGGCTAGCGCAGCAGTCTCCTGCACAGCCTGCACGCTACCGAAAGGCCTCGGCTCCTGATCCACAGAGCTGAGCATCAGAGGAAGACCGTGCAAGTGGCCTGGACCCCCTCACTACAAGAAGGACGTTGAGGTGCTGGAGCGTGTCCAGAGAAGGGCGACGAAGCTGGTGAAGGGCCTGGAGAACAAGCCTTCTGAGGAGCGGCTGAGGGAGCTGGGGTTGTTCAGCCTGGAGAAGAGGAGGCTGAGGGGAGACCTCATCGCTCTCTACAACTCCCTGACAGGAGGGTGCAGTGAGGAGGGTGTTGGCCTCTTCTCCCCAGTAACCAGCAATAGGACGAGAGGAAATGGCCTCAAGTTGCGCCAGGGGAGGTTTAGGTTGGATATTAGGAAAAATGTCTTTCCTGAAAGAGTAGTGAGACATTGGAACCAGCTGCCCAGGGAGGTGGTGGAGTCCCCATCCCTGGAGGTGTTCAAACAACGTGTAGATGTGGCACCTGGGGACATGGTTTAGTAGTCATGGTGGTGTTGGTTTGATGGTTGAACTAGATGATCTCAGAGGTCTTTTCCAACCCTCATTATTCTATGACATCTGCTAACGGGGGCCCAGGTGCGTGGAGGCTCTCACGGAGAGATGAGAGCTCCCAAGGCAGAGGCAGATGCTGAGGTGCACTGGGTAGGAAGGGCAGGAGAGCATGAATCCTTCCCATAAAGCACTGTTTATATATTTACACATCTTGTTACAGGTTCTTCATTTTTCAGTCTCGGCATGGGCTGCTGCATGATTGATGAGGCTCAGGAGGCTGTTACAACCATTCAGGGAGCAAGCTATGTCTTCATTTATACTTTAATAGCTTAAATGCCAAGGTCCTTATGCACATTTGGGTTTTTTTTAAACCCACCACCACCTCAGCAACAACTGAGTAAAACAATTTAATCAAATGCATGAGAAACAGGACAAATTTTAGGCAGCAGGATAGATATACACACACATCACTCACATCGTAAGACCTGCATGGAGCAGGATGCCCTACAATGCAGTGTTTACCAGCCAGTGCCTACATTCAGGAGCATAACTAAATGATTTCTTTAATTACAAATGCTCTAGAATGATTTGATATATAAACTCAATATAGACCTACCCATATATACTGTCAAAGATTTTCTCTTGTTTTCGAGAGGCACTCATTAGTATTTAGAAAAAGATTCTTTCCACCTTTATTTTTGGCCTTAAAATTGATCAAGGGAGGACACAAAAAATCTGAATTTTATTTTGAAGTAAAAAGGTCTTAGAAGCTAGTATACAAAAGCTATAAAAATCCCTAATTAAAACCCCAGAGACTCCAGAGATCTCCAAAAAGCACTTATCTTCTCAGACGGTATATCTTTGTTCCCACTATATCTGTGCTCGTAAACTGAAAATAGGTGAACACACTTTCAGCTATATAAATTATTGTCTAATATCCCATGCAACCTGTACAGATGCATCTTGTTAAAAAGGTATTTTTTTTCCAAATGTAAGAAACATTTCCTGGCTTTTGAAAGAGAAATTTTAAATATTACCTTATTTACAAGCATAAATATTTCCTGGATGCAAGATGTTTAGTAGTGGCAAAATATATCAATATTTTTTCCACCTATTTACAACACTTTCTTCGAAACTAAATTAGAGGCAAATTCAATAAATAAAGTTACAGGCACGAAAGGCAAAGAAAAAAGAGAACGGCTTTAAACAAAGGAAATATCACAGCTCTTGTTTTCTGTGGAGATGCTAATCTCCCTCTACATCACAAGGACTTTTGAACTATGTTTCTATGGATGCTGGTACGAAGTCGGTTTATTTCTCCTGTGTATTAAAAAGAATAATTTATCTTCCAGGAAAAAAAAAAAAAAGGAGTGTATATGCAAATATCTTTTCCAAATACAAATGTTCTATTAAAATTCACATTTGTGAATAAGGTAAATGTTGTGTAGCATGCAGTTGACAGCATTTATATAAGCAAAATGCAGAATAACGTGTTCCAAATGATCGTTACATTAATTCCATTTTGCCTTTGCTAGGATGGTAGCACACTGAAATTAGGTATTTTTCTCAAATATGTGTATTTTACCATTATTTCATCTACTGGCACTTCAGGCTATACCAATTTCACCATCTGTTTGTTTCTTCATAATTTTAGACACAAGATTTATTGAATTTATTTAATGCAAAATCCTGCTAGTTTCCCTTTCACTAGGTTCTTTCAAAGGCCACAGATGTTAGCTCAAATAGTAAGTGAAAATATGATTTAATTCAGACATTTATGTATCACTTTTTAAGTTTCTAATTGGGCTTGTTAAGGTAGAAAAGCTGCTTGGCAACTCGTCTCCATGCTTGGAGGTTTTCAAGGTTCAACCAGACCAGGGCACAGCTGACCTGATCTAGTGATGGTTCAGGCAGCAGGATGAGGTGGTTGACTCAGAGGTCCCTTTCAATCAGCGTTGCCATAATCTGTCTTAACTTAGGCAATTGTGATGTGATTACCACTAAAAACTGAAACCACTGAATTTCTCCACTTTGTACTCTAATGGCTAGAATGACATTTCTCAGCTGCACAATTAAAATTTAGATCCAGTCCTTGCTGACCACATTTCTGGGAATTCTGAGAGGCTTTTTGAAGTCAGATTTCATCAACAGCACTACAATTCAGAGCCCATATCCACAAAGTAGTACATTACTGAGATCTCATAATTTCTCAGCGCCTCAGGCACGGGGTGTCCCATTCCTAAACTGGGAAGTTGTGTTGCACACAAGCTGGCCTGTGGATGGGAGTGGGAGCTCTGGATTCCAGGAAATCATTTTGTTTAGACTAGAAAATTATTATCAAAAGTCCTGTAACAACACAGAGCTACGGCTGCTTAATGGTTTGCCTAATTTACTTTCCTAACTGCAGCCTGGCTACATTTATATTTCTGGACTTGAAAAAAAGGTCAAGTTAAGATATGTGTTGACTATGTGATATTATTTCAGCATTCCCCTTGATAATATCTACTGGAACTGTTTGTTCAGAAAGAAGTCATAACAAATATATTGGAGCAGATCTGAGGTGAATATGCAATTGCTGACATTCATGAGTCAGAATTTTAAATACCGGTACAACTGCGTGCCGGTGCCCTGAGAGTATTTGCTGTAGCTATACCTAAGTCCTATACATAGGACTTTTTATAAGGAGTACCTGATAGGAATGCCTTGAAGGAATCAAAGATGGTGATGTTTAGGAGTCAAGGCTCGTTTGTGTCATCGAATTCAATCCTAACTAAACAGCAATCCTTTACGCAAATTACGATGGGTACAAACAGCTGAAGTTCACAATAGATCAGTCAAAAAGAATTCAAAAGTCCAGAGAGTTAGAAAAGTAATGTTGAAACCAAAAGGCAAACTTGATTAAATGCTGAAAAGCTATCCAATCCTTCATGTGTAATCATATAGGTATGAAATTTTCATGTCTGTATACAATATTTAACTTTTTAAACTATAAATTATAGACAGGGCCTGAATCCTCATTCTGTGAATTAGTTTTTCACATAACACTGAAAATAAAATTTTAAACAATAAATAATATGAAAGTTCATTTTTAACCCCTATCTCCAGTTGGATAAAAGGACTCTTACTAATATACTTTTAGTAAATTCTTGCTTTTTCCACCACAGGAGATTGTAACATTTATATCACTCAAGAAGTGAGACAGTTACGAGGATTATTAAGGGCTTTCCTTCAGCCAAATTTATGAATTGTCACAGAACTTACTGTGATTTTATATGAAATCTAAAGTAAGCGAGCCATGCACTTTTTAAGGTGCTCAAAATCCAATTTTACACTTGTCTTAATCACTGCGAAACAGTTCATCACACGTACAAACTGCCATCTGCTCATCCATTTATCAAATTTCCAAACATAAACTCATTTTGCTACTTATGTACACAGAGTGCCATGTGTGTAAGAGATTCACACGTAACTCCACCAGTATGCAGTCTTTTTCCAGATAAACTGAATGTTGCAGATGTACTGGGACATCTTGGGTATCACAAGCAACAGTGACATGCCCATAGTGGCATCACAAACAATGGGGACAAACAACCGTCACAGTGATGTCATACCACATATTCTAGTGGCATGGCAGTCCCGAAAAACCACCCCAATTCTTATTAATACAATTTTTTTTTTTCACCTATCGCTAATAATCCCTGCAATCCAATGCCAGGGATTGAAGTGACTGGCACTTAAATCCATGTTAAGTCACCTCCTCTCTAAGTGTTGGAAATACCAACTGAAATGAATGAACCGATAGACTTGAAAATCAGGCCAGATGTGCAGGGCATAAGAAAGTATGTCGGGTAATCAGACAAGGCATGCATTTACGCTAATTCATCCAAAATACCTAATCTCAGAAACGGTTAATTTCTAAGAATGGGAAGCTTCCATCAGAGCTATCGCATCACTTTTGAAATAGTAAGAGATCACAATTCAATTCCTCAGTTAGAAATTCTTAAAACATGCCTTCCTAAGGAAAAAAATAATATATTGGCTGTGCTATTGTTAAAATGAACTTGTTTACACACTTGTATTCCTGTAGTAAAAGAAAGAAAAGGAAAGTAACAGGCTAGTTTATCTTCTGCATCTGCTTGGTTACTAGATATCGAGACATAAGTGTCATTAATATTTTTATAATGTCTGAAGTCAAGCATTGTCTTCAAGTATAACTCCACTTACCTTTTCCAGGTGAGTTTCTGGTTTAAGGTTAAGAAGTGTTTTGCTTATATTGCAAAAGTCTGAAACAATGAAACAGAATAATTAGTTTCAGTACTCTGTTCATTTTGGGCATATGTCAATAACCCAAATTAGGCACTGACCAGTAAAATTAAGAAGGAAAACTCAGATTTCTTTTTTTAATCAAGTGTTAACATAAACTAATAGGTTCATGTACATCTGGTCTGTACTTTAATTTTGGAGAATGATTTTGCTGCTATCAGTCTTGCTGATGGAATGAAATGAGTGCTATCCCGTTACCCTTGTGAGGACGTACATCTCTGCATCCACATTAATTCAGTTTCCTAAAATAATGCTATGATTAAGCTTTCACTACATTTTTTTTTTTTTTCATCCACAGTCTTCTTTGGATACTACGTACCAAATTAAAATGATTGACTAAAATAGGATACCAGCTAAAAACGACCAATTTATCCATACGTTAATCTTTATCAGTGTCACACTCATCTCACCTCCTGTTATTGTTGGACCAATATAGTTTACAGTACATTCACCATTTCAGTTTTCCTTCCTAACTCTTCAGATATATGATATTTGCAAAAGTTTAAAAAATGGGCAGTGTGAGAACAAAAATACAGTCACGATTATAAATGCTCATTAGCTGGAATGGAAGTATATTGGCATAGCAATTCAAAGAATTTTGCCTTAAAGAAAGCCAAAGCTAAAAATATAGATAACCAGTCTCTACAAGCAGCTGCTCAAGGGCACTGTTGCCTTCAATTTGCCCCAAATACTAGTAAATAAATAATAGGTTCAGAAACCCACAAAGAATTTCACTGGACTTGTATGACCAAACCTTTACTATTTGCTCTTCAAGCCAGACAACCACTGTGCTAAAGGAGTCTTCCTGCTAAACTAGAAGATATTTCAAAATTAAGCGTTTAAACAAAAGAAAGAGGAGATGCAGAAGGCATGCCTATAAACCCCCAAATACCCACTACAGTGTGGGTCAGTCAGGTAACACAGAAATGTTATTTGTACCAGTGCTTTTGTGCTATTCTGGTGCTAGGTAGAGCCAATGCAGAATATTTATATTTTAATTTTTCTGCCTAAATAGTACAGCCCTGACAGTTGTAGAAACCATAACGAACACCTGCAAATGGGTTTTAGCCTATGTAAACCCTCAAAAAATGAATAAAAAATATTTTTTTAAAAAAGCAGCAAGGTCATATTGTTGTGACACATGTTTGTGATGGCCCTCTTCTCTTGACGAATTGGTATTTTCACTCAAAATTCTGTCTTTCAAATCTTTAGAGAAGGCATTTTATCAGCTTACCCGAAGTGGACAACCGGAACTGATCTGTTTTGTTTCAGAACATTTTTCAAAATGTGTTTTCCAGAAGGTAAACTCAGTAGAGGTACTTGATTTTTTTCATTTAGTAATGAGTAATTATAGCATATGCATGTGAACCACATGTACGTGAGAAGTAAAGAAAAAGGAAATCCCTCTTAGTTATTATAAAAGGCTTTAGAAAAAAGATAATTGATGCTACATCTCACAGAGAAATGGGTTAATAGGCATAATTAATTTAATTTGTAAAAATTCAAATTGTAAACATATTCTCATAGCTTAAAAAAAAAAAACAAAAAACAACAACAAACCTGTCCAGATGATTTTCCGCCTAGTAACAAACTCAAAGCCAGAGATCCTCTCTCACAGGAACCCCATTAATACCCTGCTGAAACAAATACGAATTTAATTCAAACTCGGTGGGTAACAATGCTGTCTGTTTTCCTCTTTACTGCTACACTATAAAAACCCAGGAATTAGATTTAGGACTAGCCACCTGCTTTCACAACAGACTGCCAAAACCTGAAAGTATTCTCTTTACTTTTTTATTATCCTTTTTTTAGGCTTATTATTGTTGCAGATATAATTTCATGAAACTTTGTTGCTTTGCTGATAGGCAAAGAATAGTAATAGGCAAGGCTCTGCATATATTTTTCTTCAGCCGCATGATAATCCTGGATTTTTCCCCCCAAAAAAATCACTTTTCTATTTATCAATCCCATATCATTTAGTCAGTGAAGACAAAAGGTGCTAAGAATGAACAGCGATGCCCTAAATTTTCAGTCTGATTAGCATGTGAGGAAGAAACGCCGACCAGATTTGGAAAGAAATTAGAGAGAGCATTTGCATTGCTCCTGCTTATTCCATGGGTTCCTACGCCACAGTTAGTGCTGCCTCATCGAAACGCCCAAGCTCCCTGTTGCTGTCTGCTTGTGCCGTTATCGTTTCCTAACCGCACTGCCCTTAACACAGATCCAAAAAAGCAGGTGAAAGTCATTCCGGTTGTGCTGAGGGTCACTTTTGTTAAAAAAAAAAAAAACACAAAAAAACAAACCAAACCAAAAAAAAAAAAACACCAAAAAAAACCCAAAACCAAAAAAAAACCAGAAAAACAATGCTGTAATTAACCTCCCAAAATAGAATTTTAGCATGAAAGAAAGCTGTTAGATGAAAACTGAAATCCAACACCTTAAATGATGTCACTTTAGTACTTACCACCACTGCCAAATTAAATTTCCTTTGGAAACTTCTGAGCATGAAACGCTCCTGTTATGCTTATCTCTTAATTACTATTGCAAATAATAATAACGGGCACAGGCAGGAAAGTTGATGATATTGAGACTCGAGGCATATTCTAAGATTTCAAATGTAATAACAGAATGCATTGATACGTCTGTTTAGTGGTAAGCTGAAAGCCTTTAACCACACTGCAGTTCAGCGCTCTAAAGCATGGTCCTTACCAGAAGTGCTGAGACTTCTGGCGACTTTCTCTCTGCAACGCTATAAAATCGCTAGGCAGGTAACCTGCAGAAGATTTTCAGAATAAGTCAAAGCTAAGCTAACAGTAAACTGAAGTGCCATCAGAAGTATGACATCTTGCAACATGGGACATATTTTCCAGCACCAAAAGGGCATTGGCACAGGAATATGCACGATAGAAGTTTTAAAAAATAACTATGCTTTGTTTTGCAGAACAGTGTTGAATAAATCTGCTCCCAATCCCATTCAATTACAATTTTGTCCCGGTAAAAAAAAAACATGTAAAAGCTCTGAGAATGAAGGGTGACACAGGCACTACTAAATAGGCATGAAAAAAAAAAAAAAAACAAAAAAAACAAAAAAAAAAAAAAAAGAAACCCAATTCAACAGTCTGGTAAGCATCTTAAAAAATGAACCACTGAATTTGCTTTAAGGGATTAAAATTCTCCCCCTCAAAACCAAACCAAACCGATAGCAACCCAGCCAAGGTCCATTTGGGATCTAGCTATTCCAGAAACCGTTCTGCTGAACAGAGCTGTTCGTTGTCTTTGGCTGACCCCGCTTCCTCAGACCCATTAATCCCCAAGTATCTCAAACATTCATCTCAGCCCAGGCATTTATGCAAATTCTCTGGCCACTGAAAAGTAGCGCCCAGATGCTCATCCCCTCTTAATAGCTAGGCACCGCAGCCAGAAGTCTCACATATTTACTTTGGTGTCCTGATCTGTCTCACGTCGACGTCTTGCTGTCCAGGACCTCCCCAGCTTGCTCATGCAGACGCTATGAGGCGCAAATCCTAATCGGTGGCCAAGTCTAGATTGCTTGGCCAAAGCTATAAAGGAAGAAAAAATGTGAGTATCACTTTCTCTTACTTCATTTAATGGTGTTGGCACGTGCACCATCTTTACCGTAGAGGTGACTTATCGCTCTTCACGTCTCAAATGTGATCCTCAGCTACAAATTTTTTAGAAGTTGAAGCTCAGTAAGCTAAAGACTTTTTCCTTGGAGTCAACAGGACTGGGTAATGAATTTACAAATAAATTAGCCAGTTTCCAGCGAATCCCCACAGCATTCATACACGTACAAAGTACAGCTCGGTGGACTCTCATTTCAGGAAGAAAATTATTACCTTATTATTTCAGGAAGAGGCAATGATAGCAACAACAATGTCAACACTAACTTTCCAGTGTAACAGCATGGATTTCTCTACTCTGCCTCAAATCTAAACTATCTGGTGACTTTTGTCAGAGCACGTGAAAGCTTCTTAAACCACCTTCTGTAGGGGGAGAAAAAGTTACTTTTCTGTTCAAGAGGAGCAGACAACCACTGGCACTCATTCGATGACCAGTCCCTCCGCACCCCTTTTAAAGGAAGGCTGTAAAACCTTGACTACAAAACAGCAAACAAATGGTTTGGCTTGGCTGTGAAACTCTGTCAACACTTTCCACTCGATTAAAAAGCTGTGATTCTGTCATGGCTACCTCCGCTATGATTTCTATTGAAGTAAAATTTGGCTCAGAATTGCGAGCAAGCCCTATTTGCAGGCAGGCAGAATTCATGCAAACAAAACTGAAATGATAATTGAGAGACGGTTTTTGAATAAATGCTGTATTTGTCCTAGTCAATACCCCTCTGTGGTTCCAGTTCTGTTCGTCAAAAGGAAGGATTATTTCCTGAATGTTTAGATTATGCTGAATGTGAACACTCACATAGGCGCAGACACAGAGAATCCCTCGCCAGGAATTGTTTCTCTTTATCACAGACTATGCAGAGTCAAAATTTGACTCTGAAAATGCCTCTTGCTAAAGCAGAGATTGCTCGTACAGGCCACACAGAACTCTTAGTAGTCAGCAGCAAGAACTGCTCCCTCCAGAGCCGCACGAGGCAGAAAGACAACGGAGGAGCTGTGCTGTCATTCAACGACCCAGGCAGTTTGCAGTGATCGGGGACGTACAACCCCAGCCCATGCTCCCATTGCATGACTGCCACGTAAATACATGCAAAATCTCTTTTTAAAACACCCGGAATTGCAAATGGTATTCCACAAACTGTTCCAGCTACGTGAATTTACATTGACATTGTTATGTGACAGTTTGTGGCTGGCACATAGGGGGAAAGTGCGTGTGTTGTCTAACTGCAATGCAAACAGCAGAATAGTGTGCCAGGTGCATCCTTTGCTCTAAAAGAATGCATACACGTTGATCTCAGATTAGTCCCCATAATTTTACTTGTTCCAAAACTAAAAGCAGATGCTATGACATATCTGGTTCAGCTCCCAAAATTCACATTGACAAAACTTTGTTTTACCTGTTTATTGAGTTCCGTAATTTTTTAAGACTTGGGATCCAGGTACATCTGCTGAGTGGAGCCTCCCAGTGTCCACTATTCCAGGTCTAATTCTTCTGATTTTCAGTTTATCAGTTCAGAGGAATGTGATAAAGTAAAATACACTGCCAAAACACAATAACTATCTTCTTTACAGGGTCTATCACATTGCTATGATGGAGAATTTAAATCGGTGTTGTCTATCGTTAGTAAGGTGCCAGAAATCCCAGGAAAAAATGAAAAAGGAAGTAAAAATAAAATGTAGCTGCCAAAATGGAGTCACTGTCTGAACCTGGCCTGGTATTGGTTTCAATGTGTTTCTCTTTAAGTTTGCAATGATTCATACTGGTGGAGGTATATACTACTGCCAAAAGCTGCTGGCTGCTAAATGGTTTGAGTATTTTCTTATTTTGCTCTTGGTATATATTTATAAGGTATATATATGTTTTTATATATATG
>VZTL01043032.1:9660-45478 GCA_013400535.1 Scopus umbretta
GGTTAGGCAGAGAAACTTTCTAATGATGGAAAATATGGTATCACTTGCTTCTGTTCGGTTAGCTCTTTGGGGTGCAGGACAGTATTAAACTCCATCTCCACATGCACTTGGATAATGTGAGGAGACATTAAGCAAGGACATGGCCCTGGAAAGAGTGAGAGCACAGACAGGAAAAGAGTGGGTTTGCCATGGGCTGCAGAGGAAGACATGTGTCTGGGCAGGATATGCCCAGCCCTGCGTACTCAAGGGAGGGTGGACGGAGGCATAGGAAACCCTTTTTCCCCTAAGTTCCCCTTACAGTCAGCAAAGGCACATAGGCCTCCTCTGGAAGGCAGTCTAGAGCACATAAAGGAAGTTTCTGATTGAAATCCCTCTGTGGCATCTCAAGTAGAGTACAGAAAGCTCCCGTAGCCCTTCCGGGTGCTTTTAGTCTTAGCTCTACGGTACGTGAGGGTTGGCATTATAAATAGCTACATTTCAGTTAACAGAGACCACATGGGCTGAAATTCATTTAATGTGCTCAGACATATTTGATATATTTGACTCCGTATCAACATACTGTATATCATAACTTTTCTTACTATGTTCAGTCCTCATTTATGCTGAAATCCAGTATCATCTGTATATTGTTATTTTATCAGGCAAGGGAAAGCGCATCTAAAAACATCCCTGTCAATGTAATTAAAAGCAAATTGCGTGCTTTTAAAATTTGGGAATGATAAGGACACATGTTAGCACTAAAAAAAATAAAAAAACCCCACCATTTGCTCATACCAGAGAAGCAATGTCACAGGCAAACCATTTAAGAAACACTGTCCAAGAGTTTGCCTTCTGATAGAGCTAGACAACTGCACGGGATCTAAAAATGCTCTTCAAACACAAGTGTAATCTACAAACACCAGTGAGCCTCCCCCAAGAGGCAGCTCAGGCATTCAGCTGGCATTCAGCTGGCAAGTCACATTTAGCCTGGCCTCTTGTCAAGCGAGGGGCCGGAGCAACCCCCCTACAACTCCTGCGCCTCTTTCATTCATTCCTGCCTCCTGTTGGAAGAGGTGGCAGGGCTTCTCTAACTAGTGTTATACTTTCCAACACGATTCCCAAGGTGCCTGTAACCTTGGTATTAGCTAATGAACTCTGCATTTACTTCAGTTGCAAAATCCGAGGCTTCCCAACTCCCTTTTTTGTTCCATACCTCCTGAAGGAGGGATTTCTTAGCTGGTTTCTCCCGCTCCATCCTTCTATGAAATGTGGTATTTGTAACCAATGCCAAAGAAAAGCTTTTTCTAGCATCTCAGTTGGCTGGAGACATGAAGACATATTTTGTCTAAGTTCTGTGAGCCTCTTCCTGATCTCATTTACACCAGTATGTATCCAAGTCAGTTAGAAAAATTACACTACGTAAAACCAGTCACAGAGGTCACATTCTAGCTTTGAGTATTCAAATGGCTTGTTTGAAAGAACTGCCTTATTAAAATAGCTAATGACTGTCTCCTGCTTCAAAACCAAAGACAAATCTTGGGTAGAAGAGAGTGAATGAGAATTTTAAATGGCAATCTAGATAGACAACACCTGAATTCCCAGGACCTTTGTATTCATAAATCCAGTTGACTTTAAAAATAAATAATCAACGTTGAGGTGCAAGTCTGTTGGTGGCTTTACAGCCTCTCTGTGGTAGCTGCAGTTACAGAATTTCCAAATGTGCTCTGGTTTTTGGAGAGACTTATTATCAGCAGTTTTATCTTTATGGCTAAAAAATACCTGAATTTCATGCTTACGAAAGGTGCCAGCTTGGGGTTGGTTTTTTTGTTGTTTTGGGGTTCAGGTCATTTTTTTTTTAAACTGAAAAAGTATCTGTGGAGCAAGCAGAGCAATGGCATGAGCATCCCAATGTTGTTGTTCTTGCAGTGTGAGCTGAAGTTAGCTTTGTATGACAGCACCCAGGGTGGGTGAGCATACATCACTGTCAGGCTCCAGTTCGGGGCTGGGACATAGGTGTGGGAAGAAATAGAAGGCAACTTTATGACAGAGGCAGATAGCAGAGCCAATGCAATGAAAATTATTTGTATTTGCACCAAGTAATTCCAGCCTATGGAATTCCTGGAAGCCCCTGTGAGACAAAGACTACCTCTATATGCTTGTGATAGATGTGTCTATATATATTTCCAATATTCCTTTGAGTATTTCTATTGATACAGGCTAGTAAGGAACTGAATTCTGCCCATCTGCAGATATCTGCCCTTCAGCTGTGCCACATGGTCCAATCCTGTCTTTATCTGAGTTTTAGAAGTGAAAAGTATGAGACTTATCTGAAGTCTTTACCCAGGAATAGGGTCAAAGGAATCACCAGCACTGAAAGATGAACTAGGATGTCTTATACCAGCCTATCTAACAACTGTTCAAGCTGGAAGATTACCATCAAGCAAGGATTAGTATCTGTGTGCAGTGAAAATCTTTCAGCTACTGGAACTGGCTAGTTGAGTTCAGTGTTGGGCCGCAGCTGACTCCCACCTCTGTGTTTCCCAGTTCTGTAGGCAGGGAGCATAGCTCTGGATCTGGACCAATGCTACATTTTCCAACAAGGGTGCGTGCATGTAAAATTCCCTGGCTCTGGGAATGGGTACTTTGCATCTTGTTATACAAGGATCACTAATGCACTGGAAGATGAGGAACAATTCAAATTTTATACAGAGATGACTTAAACCAATATGCACTAGATCTTAGCAAGCAGCCTGCAGTTACTTTACAACAATATACTATAAAGTACAGTGTGAGAGCATCCCAATTAACAGCTTGTCTTGGGACATGATGACTGTTGCAAACAGCCCACTGAAAGAACAGGGGTCCTCAGCTCTATTTCTTTTTGCAGCTCTACCAGATAATCACTCAAGAAGCAGATGGCAGACAATATGGTATATTGGTGAAATCTGAACACCTCCCATTCTTTATAGGTGTACCTGAGCTTCTTCCCTGATTCCTTCATATTCCACCCTCATTTTCTTCTGAACATCTTCATCGACGCTGGGGTCACTTATCCTATTGAACAAGGAAGCAGCTTCCTCTAGCAGCCTTTCCAGCAGGACTGACTGATTTAAGACATCATTCAGCAGAACCTGAGCATGGCTCAGCTGCCACTGCTTCTCCTTTAAGCCAAGCTGCAGCTCAATGTCAGGCTCCAAGGTCACCCTCATGTTATGAATCCATGTATAAAACTCATCTTGGGCTTTCAGGTACTCACTCCAGTGCAGCCAGACCCACTCGATACGGCTGTTGGGGAGAGGAAGAGAGATGAGTTAGATGAAATTATGATGGGAGCAGTGGAAACCAGCAAGCTCAAAAGGCCTTCAAAGTAAAGGACAAGGTTCTCAGCAATTTTAAGCTGCTCTGACTTCCGAAGGTCAGGATTCACCTCCCAGGTCCTCCCTGCTCGGGGAGGAAACATTCTGTGCAAGGTCCCTGTGCCTGGAAGAACTCATTATTCAAAAGCATGAGATGGGCTGGCTGTGAAGGGGGAGAGCACTGAGGTCCCACCAACCCTCTCTCCCTGCACAGCACCCCACATGCTCATGGGACTGGGATTAACAGTGATTGCTATCTACAATCCAGACAGCAGAGAAATGCAGGAAACACTTTATGAAAGCACTGGATGAGACAACTGCCTCAACACACCAAATAGCGGTCTTGTGCAAACAGTATGTTTGTCTTACCTGTGGCAGTGAGTAATGTATATGGCTGTCTCTTCCCACAAGGCTTTAATGTCTTTCAGTTTAGATAGTACCTCGTGCTTCTTATCCTCACCGATGCTGCGAAGAGCAGCATCTGCCTTTGCAAGAATCAAGTCCATTTTCAAGCTGCCTTCTGGTTCCAGCGCACGTATTTTCTATGAGGAAAACCAATGAGACTGAAAGCATGACAAGAAAGCAAGTGTAACTGTTGCCATTTAAACTTTGTTTTTATTCAGGAATCACGAAGTCCCTGCTGCAAAGCTTCTCCTGAACAGAAAATATGAACTTCTCTTCAGATTTGTTTATTCTTAAACATCCTAAAGGACTGAACTGAATTGAAAACCATGCAGCAATTGTAAAACATTTTAAGTTAGCTACAAAAACCAGATCATCTTCTATCAAATATCTGTGGCTGTGTGGCTGTGTTGCCATTGCAGTTATAAAGTTACAGCACTATGTTGCCACATGCCAGTTTTTCTCCCCCCACCTGAAATGTCTCGATTTTAAGCTCTACTATAAGTAAGTAAAAGCTGGGTCAGAACACAAGCCAAGAGAAATTAACTAGTGGAATTTTCTGCCTGCTACCACCTTTTCCTTTGACCCTAAATTGCTAAGCTATGAGTTGGTGAAAACGTGTATCTTACACAAATTGGAATGCCAGGAACTGAAAGTTAAGCCATCTAATTTTAAGCAGATTCTCTTCTTCTACCCAGCAATGGAAAATGAGCACAACTTCTGTAAAATGAAACAGATTAATTATGTCCTGATTTGGATGTCAGCTATCAGCATCACTTTATCCAAATTTCTGACACCATCAGATTTCCTTTTCTTGCTGTTCTTCCACAAACTCCTGGCAAACTGCAGGCTCTCACATGTGAAGGAAAAGGCTTCTGTACTGAAAACGCTGAGATGTTCAAAATTAGAAACTACTTTTGGAAAGATCAGGCCCATGGGATTTGTTGAAAAAAAATCACATCAGTTACTGCAAAGGTGAGACCAAATCACAGGCCTTTGGATTTCCAGTCTCACATTCTGGGAAAAGACTGGTCTTTTGGCAGGTACACAGCACATCTGCATGTAATGCACAAACAGGTGTTTGGATGAACTATCTACTACAAAAAGTGTGATTAAAAGAATACAGGAAAGCAGGGCAAAGGGTAGGGCAGAGAAAGAAAATAAAAGCCATAGCTATCACCCAACAGAAAAAATCTAAGAGTAAAGATGTATTCTAAGCCTGACGTTTTTCCAGCAAGTGAAAGCAAACAACAGCCAGAGAGAAAGCAGTAGCTATACAGGCATTTTTCTTTTTCAATTCTGTTTTTGAAATGATTGCTGTCTTTGGCTAGCATTTGCATTAACAAATTAACAGAAAGTAAACCACAGGAAGGAAGCATGAAAAAAAATGCAAGCCAGATGCAAAAATGGAACTGAAAAATGACCACTGGATTTAAAAAGAGCCAATAGGTGAAGCAGCAAGCACATCACAAGAAGACATGTGCTAGACAGGGAAGCCAGGCCCAGAAAAGACGCAGGATAAGGGAGGTGGATAAGGTACACACAGGAAGAGAGAACAGACACGTATTATTCCTTAGAATGATGAATTTCCAAAATATTAATTGAAAAAATCTTCTAACATGATTTTATGCATGTTATAGACCTCCTCCAAAACCCACAGAAGTCACAGCCTTCAGTTCAGGCCATCTTAAATCACTACAAACCTCTAAACCTTGTATCATGTTATCTCTGCCATAAATGCACCCCCTTTGCCAAACTACCACTCTCCCTACTCAAGTTCCTGTGTTTCCTGAGTTTTTTTGAGACTGTACATATCACAGTTTCCCAGACAAAAGGGAAGGGTGAAAATATTTCAAGGGCAGAAATAAATCTATAGACCAAGATGAAATACTTCCGATTTTCATGACTGACATGCACGTCTAGCCATCATCCATCACTTCAGGAACAGTCTCTATATTATGCCAGAGGCAACATCCAGTCTCCAGTGAGCTACAGTTAAGGAAAAATGCTGAAGACATCACTGTACCATTATGTAAACTACCTCATCTTCCCTTTAAGCCTGCAATGACTTTTTTGGGGGAGTTGTTAAACTTCAGAAGAGGCAGTCCAAAGATAAGTAGACACACAAAAAGACAGACTTTCGGTTAAATAACAATAGGAAAGATTTAGCCATTTAATTTAAAGAACAGACTAATTGGAATTACAGGCAATCCAAGTCTAAAAATAGTTTCAATGTGCATCATAGAAATACCATCACTGCCTCTAATCATGAATAGTAGAGATGGGACAAGCAGTGTTTCATTCTCTGAGATTACAGGAACAAGATAACATCTAATGAAACTGAAGTTAATGAATGTGAAATCACAGTAAGAGAGCAGGCACAATCTGCAACAGGATCTCTGTGAGAAGAGTTATACAAGAGATTAAGAACAGAAAAAAATGAAAACATTTACCTTTTCATTAGACAGATTATAAAGGTGAGCTGTAAACCCTCTTATCATCAGGGTTTATGGAAAAGGACAAGGGGATTACTCTTGAAGAACCCATTACTAGGACACTGCAATCTTTCTCTACCAGTGCCAGAGTCCTGGAGCAGACAGAACACTAATGTGATACGATTCTCTCGTGCTACATGCTGGACTTCTGCAAATCACTACCTGGTTATTTCAAGCAGCGACTCAATTGTTTCAGGTTTGAGCATGCTCATGGGAAAGTGCAAACATTTTAACCTGCCAAACCTGCTACTAGTCTTCCAAATCAATCTGAAAAGCTTGGAAGCCTGTGATATCAAATTGCCATCTTCTTTTTCTACAATGTCTGTAAATATTTTGCAGGTGGAAAAATTAGAAAGAACACTGACCTAAACCCATCCACCCAGGACTGATATTCCAGCAAGCAGGGGCAGCTGTTAGTTTCCTAATGCAAAGCTCCAGAGCTCACAGCAATAACTGCTGTAACAATGGCAGCAGTAACAGCCACCTCTGAACTGGTACATCACCCTTCCCTTACCTCTGTCTCTCTCAGTCTGGCTTCTAGGGCAGATCGAGGTCCCTTGGTGTTGTCATTGATCCTCAGTCTCTCTTGGATGGCCTTCATCCAAGCTTCTGCATTCTCCACGCTACTGTCAAATTCATCCTGTAGCTGCTGAGTCATTGCATTCGAAGAAGCTGAAAGGATAAGAAACAGGGAAGGAAGGAAGTTTTGGTTAAGACCTAAACAGGAATGCATTCAAGACAATCTAAAGGAGCAAGGGAGAAAAGCTAATGTTGTTGTGGCTTTCCTTTTTAACGGTAACACCAAAAAAACGTAGCAGTATCACGATACAGTCGAGCAGAGAAAACACATTTGTGCTGCAGCTTTCCCAAATGAAAATATACCAGGAAACAAAAAGAAGGTGGGGAACTATGGGAGGTTCCATTACAGTAAACAGATTTAATTCAAAGCTTTCAAATTAGATTAACCTGGTGTTTGTGATGTATTCCAGATTGGCTACACAAATCACAAACACTTACTGTCTCTTCCCAGACCTAGGCAGTACAAAACTCTCCCTATGCCCTTCCAGAGCACTTCAGCACACGCTTAACTTAGAGGTATATAAACCCTTAAAAGCTGGTGAGCTCAGGATCAGATGCTTAGGCCCTCAGTTAACTTGTTCTGCTGAGACCATGGAGAAGTTATCCAAATGCACGTGCATTTGTCTGGGATATATAGACACAATAGGAATTGGTCAGAAACTGCCAAGACAAACAACCATGACATGGGAATATCAACACTTAAGGATTTCTTCTTTTGTCACATCTTTTATTCCATACCAGGCTCTGAGCTTTTCCTTTTCTCTTCCCTCTCTCTTGTTGCCCCTTATCAGTGGGCAGGTGTGGTGGTTGCTTGCTCTGTTGATGCACTCTTGTGTCTTCTCTGTTTAGAGCTAAGCTCTCTGCTGCACAGATGACCTCCTTTGTGCCTGTAGAACACAGGAGGGCCATCCTACGCTCACCCTTAGGCACTGCCATACTAAACTTGACTAATAAGGATGAATTGTAACAAAGCCCTCTGTAGATCAGCTCCACCGAAGCGAACAGGGAGATAGCCATTGACATTAAATGGTTTTGGATCACATCCTACAGCTACTGCCAGCCAAGCAGTCAGTGTCTGTTGTAAATTAAAATATTCTTCCTCTTTGTTATTGATCACTGAAATATTTTTGCACTGCAAAATTCGAGGGTTAATTACTGAACTTGAGTTTGTTGTGCAGAATTCAGTTCCACAGCTTCCATGCGACAATTTACGTGGAAGAAAGTGCTCAGTGTGAGAGGCAAAGCATGGCTCTTGGCAAAGCTGGACCAATGGTGTTTTGCAATTATTTTAACTCTTGGCAGATTAGTCTTTACAGGGGAGAGTCATCCTGCTTCTGCCCACTGGCAGAAAGCTTCCCACCATCCTGCTGATGTTCCTGCACTAGGTAAAAGGATTCATGCAATATTAGATGTCCTCCCCCATAGCTCCCAGTGCATCTTCTTCCACATTAGACCAGAGGAAACAAGATGTTAGTGTTTGCAACACTGATGTCTGGCAACAGGAACAGCCTAAACTGTTGCTTCCCAGCCTTCAGCAGGCTTTATGCCCAACAAGTCCCAGAACAGAGCAAGAGAACTGCACCTACAGAGCAGCTACTGCCATTCCCACAGGCATTACTGGAGCAGAGGACAGGTCAGACTCCATGTGCAGACAAGCGGAGCTGCATTTGCATGGAAGAGGGAATTCCTCCCTAAGTGGGAGATGTCAGATGGGGCAGAATCCAAAGCTGTAACTCTCAGAGCTAGAGGGCAGTTTTAAAAAGTCCGACCTCACCTTACAAAGATTAAAGAATAGAACAGGATGTACCGGGTTTAGCGAGGGTGGTGTGGCACAGGGCAGCTACTCCCCCTCTCAAATATAAAAAATAAGACAAGATACAAAGCTAAAATCACTGACTTACAACACGAGTCCTAAGGATGAAGCCAGCTGAAGAAGTAATGTTATTTTCAGTGGACTGGTAGATAGCTGTGTCTTTCTCCAACTACAACTGGTCCAGAACTGACATTTCTGAACTATAATAATCCAACCCTCAGAAAAGAGCACACATCTCTCTGCAGCTGACTGATCAACTCATTTTCACATTAACATTTTCTCATTATATCCAGCAGCCATAGAGGGACTGTCTCCTACAACTTTCCCTGTTACACACATACATTTCTGGGCCCATAGTATCTGAATGTGAGAGTGCAAGTTGTGGCAATTGCAGTTATGCTACTGTGAAACAAAAACTTATGGTACATTTGCTGGATACACTCTGATAAGGAGTGGCATTCATTTCCTAGGAGAGGTTCCTATTCCTGGCAACATCCATATCATATTTAAAACTGGCTTCAGGACTCCAGTCATGGAGTAGCCAATACAGAAGATTACGTTATCCTAGCCCTATTTCTTACAAAAAGTGGAGGGCAATCAAACATGGTTAAGAAGCAGTGGAAAACCTACTGTCATCAAACATGAAGAAAACCCCACTCACACTCTGCCCTCATGCTGCTCTCCTCTGAGCACAAGGATCTCCTGTCCAAAAGACACAGGTAAGCAGACCCCCATCCCACACACAGGCATTCCACTTAAGCAGCCAATGCAGGAAGCCATGAAAAATGTTATTTCAGTATTCAGATCACCATCCAGGTGATCCTAATATTTGCAAAGGAAGAGAAACGCTTTCTTACTCTGGTGGCCTGCATAATATCATTGACTGATTTTGACCAAGTAAGTCCTACACCTAGCACCATAAAGACAATTATATTTAGCACAGACTCTGACCCCAATGCCCAGGCAGATTTCATGGTAACCTTATGACCTGCAATACCTGACATAGAATCATAGAATCATTAAGGTTGGAAATGACCTTTGAGATCATCTAGTCCAACCATCAACCCAAAACACCATGCATACTAAACCATGTCCTGGAGTGTCACATCCACACGTTTTTTGAACACCTCCAGGGATGGGGACTCCACCACCTCTCTGGGCAGCCTGTTCCAATGCCTCACCACTCTTTCAGGAAAGAAATTTTTCCTAATGTATAATCTAAACCTCCCCTGGCACAACTTGAGGCCATTACCTCTCGTCCTATCGCTGGTTACTTGGGCAAAAAGACCAACACCCTCCTCGCTATACCCTCCTTTCAGGGAGTTGTAGAGAGCGATAAGGTCTCTCCTGAGCCTGCTCTTCGCCAGGCTAAACAACCCCAGTTCGCTCAGACACTCCTCATAAGACTTGTTCTCCAAGCAAGGATTTGGGCTGTCTGCTGTGACTGTGTCCTGTCCTCCCTCTTTCCTCCACGCCAGACAGCCAGACCCTGGCTGAAACAACCAGCCACAGTGTCCCTGAGTCTTCTGATCTGGAACCTGCTCAACCTTCCCAGGCATTAAAGGCATGGGTGGATATCTGCAAGGAAGAAGTATATTTTCTGATTTATTTTCTGCTTGGGAGGAAGAACAGCTGTTGACTCTGTCTGAAATTTGGCAATATCTGTAATTTCTTTGCAAACGCTCCTAAGGCTGGGATAAATGATTACTGGGTAAGTGTTAATGAATCAACAGCTTTTACACCATTTCTCCTGCATCATTGAGACTAAATGATTAAGCAATGCTTCTGGACATGAAATACAGGGATCTGATCAATACAAGAAATACAAAGGAAACATAGCAGCTCCTGGAACAGACCTGAGCTGTTCAGCTGTGCAAAGACAGCATCCACAGACCAACCTGCAACAGCAGCAGACCATTAGGGCCACCTGTACCATGGCGCAACAGCCCCTGTCCCAGGCCGCAGGCTCAGTCGCCAGGACCCACTGTGCCAGGGAAAGCCTCCCCTTAGTCACAGGTGCAATCCTCTGAGAAATTTGTACAAAATTATTTTTATCATAGTCATTTTCAAATGCTTCTAGCTGTTCAAAACAGCTTTTCATTTTAATGCCACTTGGATCAGTGTATTAATTCATACCATGGAAGGCATATTTACACTGCAGAAAGTGTCTTGCATCGCTCTCTATATGTTACTAAATGAGGGTAATAACTATGCTGAAGAAATTCTGGCAGAGATAATGAGATGCTGAGCAAAGCCAACTTTTATTTGTCCAGATGCAATAACACAGTTGCTTAGTAGAGGTAAGGAAGAAGTGTATTTCAGTGTGCTGAGCATAACTGATCCAGGACAGCTCCTGCAGCACGTCCACAGGACATAAAAAGCATGTTTCAGGAACAGGAAAATATAAGACACAGATTAGCTCCAGAATCTTTTAGCTGAACCTCTCCCACAACACTAATCTTCCTACCTTCTCTGAATCACCCTCCATGGCCCTCAAAACACCGGTTGGCAGTGTCTGGGGAGGCACACGTGTTTCAGTGCCACAGAGGGCACGATGCCTCAGCCCTCGCCCAGTTGCTCTGCCAGACCTGCAGCACAAGCCCGGCTTGTACTGGGCTGCCTGTGGCTCAGTTAGCATGCAGGGGATACCCGCACCTTTGGAAGAGGGAAAGATTAACTCTGGCAACACCCACCTGTCTCAAGTCAGCAACACTCCGCTCCGCCTCTCTCATCCAGACACAAAACCAGTTAGTGAGGAGGAAAGTCAGAGGACTGTGACCCACCGCCTGTTCCCAAACTCCCCGAGGAGAAGGGGCAGCTGGCAGGGTGCTGGGGGCACACACGCCGTCCCCCTAGCTTGCCCACGGGTCACAGGCTCAATACCCTGCCATGAATTAATGCAATCCAAAGCAACAGCAAGCTGGGTTTTGCATTCTAGTTCTTGGAGCCACTACATGGTAGCAGCGCCATTGAGGGACGTGGAGGTGCCTGGGTCTCCACAGCAGACCTCGACACACGGAAAGGCACAGGCCATCTTCCGCAGGACCCACCCAGCACTTGCGGGGCCAAACTTCTCTGAACACTTCTTCTTTAAGTACAGCTACCTTCAGCAATCTTTCTACTGCATCTAATAACTCTCACTAGGGTATTGTGAGATTTACTTATTTAATATTTGTAATGCACTACTGAGATCTTTTAAAATTATTTTGCAAGTGCAGTGTCTTTTTGTTAGGATTATCCTATTATTTAGCAATGTTTCCTAACGTGCTATTTTCTCTCTGCCAAGTCATGCTGCTTTTTAAAAAAAAAAACCAACAAAAACCAAACCAACAAACTCTTCTTAAAATGTTTCTCACAACCACTCCCATTTTAAACATTCTTTTAGACCCTACATTTATAAAACACAGACTTGGAAATGGTTTCAATATGTCTTGGATTCTTATATTCATGTACTACTTGACTAGTTTCCAGAACCCAGTTCTTACAAAAATAAAAGTACAAAAATGCTCCAGGAAATTCAAATCACTCACCATTAGGGAGCCCGTTTTCCAATTATTGAAATCCTTCAAACTTTTCATAACCCTTTCCATTTGGTTCTGGGACTGAATGTGGAAAAAAAAAGATTTAAAAAAACCCACTGGACTGTGTCGGATTTTATACAAATGCATGAGAGTGGAAGCAATTTTGGTTCTGGGAGTTGTATCTGGGATAATTTAATAACTTTTCAGTTTCCCTGGATACTGTAAAGAGAGCTCTGAGAAGGAGCAGAGCTGGGGAGCTCTGACCCAGTCTGCTTTAGGCTGGAGCGGAGGGTCAGGCAGTGGCACAGATCACAGAGAAGCAAAGCACTGACCATTCTTTCCAAAGCTGAATATTCTCAGTCTGCTCCAGGAGGAGCTCTTTTGAATCACGTTACCAGTAGCTGACGCTTTGCCAGCTAAGGGACTGAAAGCCTCCAGGGAGATGCACCCACGTAGAGAAGAGTTAAACTGCCTGAGTAGGTGCAGAAGCCCTCAAGGTTGCAAATAAAACGTGTAGTTATTTCCAGCATAATCTTTTAGAGGCTCAAAACATTAATCCTATCACCTTGGCCATCTTCCAGCACTGCCTTTTCCTGTGTTATTTGCAGTGAGTGTTTATGACAGTCAGCGATTGTTTGCCCTAATTAATGAACTAGAGAATAAATAGTTTTTTTTGAATAAACACATCCATATCCTAGCTACAAGCATCCCCTTCAACCAAGGAATGCTAACACCATGAGTACATACAGCACTTATGCACATCATAACCATTTCCTTTCCCTTTCAAAACAATCCATGGGAAGCCTATGGCTAATGCAAGATATTCTGCCACAACATGATCACACCTGACAATTTTCTATCTATTTGACACAGAAACCTGAAAAGCAGAGAGAAAAAAAAAAAATGTTTGTCAGACATGCTTTGTGCAGGCTAATTCTGAAAAAGGCTAATTTTTTCAACCATTTATTTAAAGATTAATTTCAGACTTTGGTGAGAGCTAGTGCAAATGGGTATCCTTTTGCTTTACAAGAGTGCTGTGGAAAATAGCAGGGGAATCCCCAGGTCTAAAAAAAAATTCCTAAAAAAGAAATAAAAATTTTATAATAGTTCCATTTCTGAATAGAATCATCATGTGCAAGTAAAGGCATAGCTGGGGCCTGGGGCTATCTGCCCTTTGAGTATCAGAAACGACAATCAGTAGATCTGTCCATAACATTTTTAGTTTTGATATTTTAATATTCAAGTCATTTGGAAGTAAAAAGTATAGGTGAGGACTCTTATTTACAAATCTCTCCCCAGTCCATATACTCCACACACACTTCTGCATACCCAGGTTACTCTAGGAGACAGGTTGGTCTACCACGATTCAACTAGGTAAGTAAAATGCAAGGTTTAGTAATGGTCTGGAATTCCTTTTTACCGCTAAGGAGACAGCTTATCTGTATTGGATATCTGTCTGGTTTAGATTTTTATCTTCTTTCCCCACATTATTGAAGTATCAAGCAATCTTCAGAGCATTTATTCATTCAGCCACCGCAGGGAGTAAGGCTATCTCTATCCCCTTTATAGGTAACACCTCAGGTTCAAAGGCACTTTGTTCTTGCCTCTAGGCGATAAGAAAATACTTGAAAATACAAGAACAAAATTGTTAATTCAAGTAATAAACACGGCAAACAGTGATTTTCAACCTTTTCTAATAGTTGTACCTTCAAGTGTCTCTACAGAGGTGCAGATCTCAGTTTAGTGACTTTAAACTTAATTACAAGAGGCCTGCTTTTCCTAGTTACTGTTCACAGACTCTTTAGTCTGGGAAATCGCAGGTTAAACATCTGTGATCTGAAAATTCAGCAGAGATTTTTCAGATCCAGGGTGTCTGCTTTGGAAATTGCCCCTGGAGGGTACCTGCGGGCTTACCAGCAAGCTGCTACATCTTGTGAACTTGTCGCCAGCTGCCGAAGTAGGCTGGGTTTCAGCTCTGCTTAGCTTCCTAAGAGTGTTACCATCAGTCAGCCAACAGAAAAGCACTGCAAGCCAACAGCATTAGTCTCACAGTCTCTGGAGGCTAGAATTTATGTATTTAATTATCTCCCACTTGTCCTCCACAGACGGTGTGATCCCTCAGCACTGGGTGCCAGTCACAGCACTGATACACTGACTAATCAGCCTCTGTGGTCTCTGCCTCTTGGCTAGAGATCAGTGAAAAATTCAGAGCGAATAATGTATATGACAAATCGTTCCTCTTTTGCTGGTCATATATTGTGTACGGACAATCTCATTTTCTCAAAGGTGTGGTTATTCCTAACTATTTGCCAAATACATTCTGCAAATTAGTTTTGCTCTGTAGACTATTCCCAAGTAATTCCTCCTTGCATTTCTTAATTCCCCAGCTGCACTGCTTAATTTTGGTTTGTAAGAAATTGTCCGTCTTCCCCGGCAAGCTGGCAGTGGCTCCTCTCATTTGTGTGCAGTTTGTCACACAGTAACTCCTGAGGGCCATTTTCATAATCAGCGCCCCAATGTGTTAAGCCACGTACGAAGAGCGTGCTTTCACAGCACCCTGTGGTGAGCAGAAGTGCCCTACAGTTAAAAGGATAATATCTCTGTCCCAAAGAGATTACAGACAGCATGTCAGAAGGGTTCAGCAACGAAAACAAGGCGTCAGTGTGTACTTAGGGACACGGAGTGGTAGATGGAAAAACGGGCTGTTAGAGGCTGCAGCTGCATTTCCAGTGCTCTGTGCGAGCTGCGGTGGTTCCACCACCCATGTCCTTCCCCCACCCCTTGTAGCCAGAGACACTCAGAAAGAGACCCTCGAGCCCTGCTCAAGCACGTGGCCTCAGCATGGGGCCTGCAAACACGCTGGGACTCACAAGCGTGTCTCGCACCAGGAGAGGGGATGCCATGCACCGAACCTCAAGCTGTCAGTGGGACACCTTGAGCTAGGAACCCTGCAATTCCCCCAAGGAGTCAGTGCAAGAGAGGGACACTTCCAAGCAAGGATCCATGCCAGAGGGGGGACAACTTGCCTTCTGCAGGAATCCCATGTCCTGAAGAGGCTGACAATCACAATGTGGGCGCTCAGGGCTGTGGGATGTCAATCTGTCTACAAGCCTGCATCCTTTCCTCTTCTACATCCTTTCCTCTTCCACGTAACTGTTCCACATTTGGATCTAGCATTTTTTTGCATGTACTTTTTTTTTTCCTCTTACAAAACCAGTGTTAAATTTTATTTGACCGTCGGTCAAATGCCTCTGCCTCTGAGTGAGCAATTGTGTGTAACCAGGAAGGACTAAGCGTACAGCTTTTAAACTAATAAACCTTGTAAGTCAAGTATTTACTAGAAGTATTTGTTAGAAACAGTCACTTGCAAGTCCTTAACAAGTATACTTTAAGGGCACAATATCTTTTTTTCCCTTTAGAAGAACAGCTGAAGGACTAATTCCCCAAAACATAAGATTGCTCAGATACATCTTTCAAAACATTATCACTAGGATGAGGCGAATGAGATATTCATATGGAAAAAGTGAAACTCACTGGAATTAAAAAAAAAAAAAAAAAGTAGTTAGCAAGTAGGACAATACTGATTTTAAATACTGAAGTTGTTGATTAAAATAAATTAATGATTTTCATGGGATCAAAGCACATGATTATGGAAACATTAGCAGATTTTAATTTGTATGGAACAGGAAGAGATCTGTTTATATAAAGAAAGAGAAAAATTACCACTTCAAGAGCTAAACCCTTGAAATGCTGTCAAAAATATAAAGCTACACTTAAACAGCCAGTACTCTGGACATAATTGAAAGTAGTATCTGCACTAAGCCATTAATGCCAGGCTTTATATCGCAAAATGGCACTGGTTTGTGTTCAGACAAACCCATGGGCAAACAAGGCCTGCCCACATCCCAGAAAAAATACACTACTGGAACTGCCAGCAACCTCATCCCAAGCTCAGAAACAAAGTAGACCCCTGCAAAACTGCGGATCTAAATTAATTTTGAGTGGTTGAGAACATTTCTGGAATTGAATAAAACAGGCTGCTTTCTCGTGACTCATTTTTGCCTGAACTATTGCAGTTTCCATGTCTTCGTCATCCTCCCACTGTGCGTGCTCGCCAGGCACTGCGGGTTAAAGAGCGAGATCGCGTCTCTGCTTTCCACTGCACAGACTCCCCCCGGCACCCACCCCAGCACGAGCACGAGCAGCTTTCGGTTCTGGAAAGGGACCAGCATCGCCACAACTCCAGTGCTCTGCGTAGCCCAGGATTTCACAACAGGGATGAAGAATGCCTCCGAAATGAAGAAGCACAGCCCTTTTAGTAGTCTTTCTAGCCCGACTGAGGGCTGAAGTCCTATGCTTTCTAAACCTAAAGGGGATTTGAACATCCTCCTACTGAGATTAATCAAAACCAAAACCGAGAGTAAAGCGGCAGCAGGACCCAGCAGGGAGCCGTGTTTGTCAGCAGCCCACCTCCAGTGAGGAGGACCAGAGAGTTATTTAAAGCTGCGATCACAGATAATTACTGTGCTGAGCAGCGAGAGTAAAGCCGATGCTTATTCTTCTGACTCTTACATCATTCACTCTTAACTACCTTTTAGAAATAGAATACTATAACAAACCAAAGCTCTTTTTTTTTTTTTCCTGTGGACATCCAAAAATATGAAGCAGCTCAGCTCTATTTAGACCCCAATGGGACCTCAGGGCCTACTTCTCAGCAACTTTGAAAATCCCACTCTAAATACGATGGGACGTATCTCTGGGGCTGCCGGTTGCCAGAGAGCTAACGCAGAGATACACTCAGCGAGGATTTGCACACACAGGCTGGCATATTTGACAAACATTCCCTGACAAACGTGTCGTAACACTAACGATTCTCAAACACCTGAAATAAGGAAAAGGCGTAAAGACATAGATTTTTTAGAACCCAAGTAATATGTAATTGTTCTGCAAGGAGTAATAGACATCATGGCACAAACTTAACTTTGATCTAAAAGAAAGAATAAACTTTCCTAAGTAGTCTCCAAGGCCATCTTATAAAGATACCACAAACACTTGTTGTATTTTAAAGGCATTTCATGTCACTGGAATTTTCCCCTGATATTTCTTGTGAATTCATAGATCAGAGCCCAGCAGGCACCTTGCTAAAGCTTGACTCAGAAAACAGGACAAGCGGGTTATCACCTTCCTAGAGGAAAACACATTTTACTCTGTGATAGGGGACCACTGCTAAACCACAGCCTCCAATAATCAGACGTTTTGTGCAAAGGGCTCAATGAGCACAATATAAGCAACAATGCTAGATGCAAATTGTACTCCCTAATTAAAAAAAATATTTCATTTCTTTAATCTCTTTTTAACTTACTGCATACACATCAGGTCATGTTTCAACAGTTGTATATGGGACCTTAAACCCACCCTATTTAGCAAACTTCAGGGAAAGGATCTCAGCTGTCCCAATTTGGTGAACATTTTGGGGCTGTAAAAGCTGATACCATGTCTTGAGCGNAAGACAGGGGAGAAAAAAAAAAAAAAGAGAAAGAAAGAAAAGAAAACCAGCCAGCATGCTGCCACTGTTTGTAAGGTAGGTAAGACTTAAATAGCAATAATCCCCAGAAACTATCTAGTTCAGGTCATCAACAAACAAGCTGGTTAATTCCTGTAAGGATTAATGCTTGAAATTATTATGCCTGACAGATGTTTTCTGAACAGCAATTAGTCCAGAATACACAGCATGAAAACCAGCAAGAAGCAAAAGCGTGGACATGTCAGAGCTGAGATTTTTAGAAAGTATTAGCTCAACCTCTAACATAATTATGATTTTCCTTTCTACCCACTTTATCTTCTGTTTCTTTTTCACTCTTGGCTCCCTAGCAGGAGATTCCCCTCCCAGACTGACACACTAATCTAGATTCTGCTCTCAGTTCCAACTGAGCAATGTGGAGAAGGGGTTAGACGATATTTTCAGGTAATACCACTGCTGCGCAATGTTGGCTGAATGGAACACACTTTGCAGGCGTTAGCGCTCTCTCTCGTGATGGAGCACATGATGAAGTCTCCATTCCTGATTCCCCCAAACTATTGGAAAACATAAAGCAGCATTTTCCCTCCATTAATTATGATCCCTCTGGGTACGCCTGCCGTTAGACATTCAGTGAAGTGAAACCCACTGGTTTGGTCTACCCACCCACTGAGTCCGTTTGCATCATCCGAACGGTGTAAATCTAGTTAATACACCCTAGGACCAAACCAGATCCTACATACACTCAAGCTAGTGTAAATCCAAAGCAAGTCCATACGGCCAACAAATCTTTCTAGTTTTACAGATGCTGCGTATCATAATTTGTACCACGCTAAGCAGCATTTCCATGATTACAATAAAAGTAAGGAGGAAAGATGAAGACATCAGTGAAAACAAAATGTGGGGAAAAAATTGGTTCAAATTCTACTTCCAAATTAGAAGTTACAGATTACAAACAGGGATAAAAATATGAACCTTTCCACCCATTACAGGGGCAGAATCAGGCAACACAAGTGAACAGCATGGGGGAAAAACTGAAGAGAGGAACAAAGATGGGATGAAAATCTAGGTGGAAGACAAACAATGGGATAGACACTGTCGATCAAGCTAACCCTGTGAAGTTCCAGAGGATTAACTGAAGACCAGTAACCTTATCTGGGGTGTGACCACCACGTGCAATGGTGACCCCAATGCAGCCAACTGAACACAGAATTCTGCCATCAATGGCGAAAAAACCCAAGGGACAGAAGGGGATGAACATCTTAGGAGTTAGCAACGCTGTCAGTGCCTCTAGAGAGGGAACTGATACACCAGCTATTTTCCAACTGTCTTTGTTAGCCTTTTGCTAACATGAATAATCCTTAGAAATGATAAGAACGTCTCAAAACATGTCAACCTACAGACTAAAATATATGATGCCTGGGGGAACGCAAACTGGAGAGCAGTCTATTTACCTGAAAGTGAAATCAGGGTTGTTTTAGGATTGTGTTGCTGTTTGAACGGCAGAGTTTAAAATGCCTATAAATGAATCCCTTCACACACTTTTTCCCTGTTCTCTCTCTCCTGTGGCAAATCTCATAGTCACTGTAAATTTCCCATAGTTCTGTTAAAAAAGAAAAAGGACTGAAACTACTAGTACTGAGGAAGCAGAGCATATATGGCTAACATCAGCTATACACAGCAGTTTCTAAAACACAGTAAGAAGCAGTCTCTTTGGATGCCTAACCTAGAAAGCAAAAGAGCCCAGCAGCTACCCTGGTAAGTACAGACAGCCACAACCTGGAGGCAGCAATAAAAGGATCAAACGAACAGTCAGAAATGCAGCATTCCCTGTAAAACTTTCAGTAAGTTAGTATCAAAATGTATTTGAAATATATAAATCCTAGATTACCACTTGAGCATAATTCCCTTTAGACCAAATTTGATTTTACATTTTTCCATATTTTAAAAGGAAACTGCAGTTTCAGCAAAATATTCCAAATGCTCCCACAACATCTGACCTCCCATTCCCTTCCTCCCCATACAAAGAATACTATTTTCAGTTTCAGTGGGGGATGGAACAGTGTTTTTCCCACTCTTCAGGCCAACCATCATCTCCGTTGTCGTAATGAAAAGCATGTGAATGGCCTGTTCTTTAGCCTGACATATCTATGTTCAAATACGGATCCAATTACATCTGTAAGAAAATCACTTGGATGATCTTAAGATTACCTGACAGTCTGTAGGCACTGCAAAGGAAACATATTTCTGCGAACTCAGGGTGGCCCATGGAGTTAAATGACTCTGTTGCCCCACCGATTAACCTACTGTACTTAAGGGATACTCTGGACAGACTGGCCTCATTGCCCACTAATCGTCTGCCTCTTTGAACAGCCAGTGACGTACCAGACTGCTAACTGTTTTGGAGGCAGAAATGGTCACCCCAGTAGGGTTACAAGGGTTATAACTTATAAATCGTTGTCTGAGCTCTGACAAAGAGCTATGAAACCCCTCAGGCAGAAAACAGAGCAGCAGTATAAAAAAAAAATTCTTCCAAGACAACCACTACAACTGTGTTATATATTCTTACTACTGTGCAGAGGCTCAGGTCCTAGCTGTGAACCAGCACTCCATCACACTGCAGGTAGCACATGTAGAGCAGCACTGGCATCCCCAGTTCACTGAGGTTACTGCTGAGGTAGAAGACAAGGAGCAGAATATAGATACAGAGAGACATGGAACACACAGGAGCAACGACGCAGTATTAGCTAGCATGAAAAGCCACAGGCAGAGCAGCTGCATAACCACTGTCAAATTTCCATAGACGTTGTAGCAAAAGAGTTTTAAGGAGGAATCTGAAGGATGGTCATGACGTGGATTTGGGAAGGACTGCATGTGAGTACAAGACTGGGAGAAAATGCACAAAAGTGCTCGGGGGAAGTCTACCAAGCACTAGCGGAGATTGGTATCATAGGCTGGCCAGAGGTGGAAGCTGCTCCCTCGGTAACAAATCAAATGCAGCACAGGGTGTACGGGAATCAAAATTTCCATCGTCTGGAAAAGATCACATTTCTAACGATATTTTAATTCTGAATTAGAATAATGCTGGTATAAAAGGTCTCTCCATGCAACTACTACTCCCCAAAGAATCTGGTTTGGAAATGCTGTGAAAGGACTTTTCAGAAATGGAACACCCACACCAAGCATTCAAGTTGTCCTAAGTACTGGGCTTGGAAGTACTGGCGGGGGTGGCATAGACAGGCGGCGAGTTCTTGGTCTCTCTTTCTGGTACAATTTCACTCTGTGTAAATAATGAATCATTATGCAGAAACTAATCATTAGGCAGAGCCTAATGATTCAGATGCCTCACCTGCAAGCTGAGCATCTGAAAGATCCGGCTAAGGCAGTTATTATGCTCTGTCCCATTCAACAAGAAAAAAAGCATTTTGACTTTATCAGCTAGCATAAAAAAACTGAAAAACAAAAACCAAAAAAACACAACCCACACACAAACCCAAACTCTGAAAACTCTGATCTGATTTGAGCAAGACTAAAAGAACCAAGGTGTGGGTTAGCTGCTGGTGTATTTGCTTAACTGAAAAAAAACATCTTTTTGCAAATTCCCAAACTAAGGTGTAACCTGCTACTAGCAATAACCTCAAAGCACTTCACAAATGCCAGAGTGATAGATGACACAGGAAGGGCACACTATGGAAAACAATTACACGTGGGGCAGTAAAACAGCCTGTTAACATCCAGGTAAATTCCTCAGCACTGACTAACTACAACTATTCAACACTAGCAGGGCTTTTAAAAAAAAAAAAAAAAAGACATATAAAGTATTGGGATTAAATGTGTTCATGTAATTACTTACAAAAGTGTTTCTTATAAACACCTTCAGCTCTTTGATCAGACAGCAAATGCTACTTCGCTCTGCAGACCAGAACAACAGTACCAGCCCTCCTCCATCATTACATATAATCACAATACAAAACAGCTGCACAAGCAAACATCTGAGGTGAGAAATAAAGCAATGCTGAATGCAAAAATATCCTTAGGCTTGCTGGTAGCCCCGTCCTAAGTACTCCTAGGTAAATGCAATCAGGTGGTTAAGGTTCACAAGCATTACAACAAGGGATATCTCCAAAGGAGTGTCTGAAGAAGGGGTATTTTGCAAATGGACAGATGTTCCTACCCATCTTCTACAGCAGTGAAGAAGGTACATGGTATTGCAAGGCAAAACAGGGATGTGGGCAGTGAGGTCTACGCTGATGGGCAGTGATGAAAGCTAGCTGTACTGTGGACAGCTGGAGGTGGCACAGTTATCATTGCCTCACACAACCTAGGGTGCAGGCAGCTGCCAGGCAATGCCAGGGACATGCTCCTGCTCCCTCACCTCCTTGCAGTAAGTCCTCTCACTGCCTTAACTCCGCTCTTTCTTCCCTCTTCTTTGTCTCCCTAATCATTATTTTATTGATTCCACACTTATATACGAGCTTCTCTCAGGGCAAGGAACAATCATTTGGGGGATGTCCACAATGGGCCCATTTTTCAGACAAGGACCTTTAGTTCTGGATCAAGAGCTCAGTGCCAATGACACTGTCTTCCAATGGAAGTGCTTCAGAGGAGAAGCAGTCATACCTGGGGTTGGATTTGAGAAAATCTGGGTAAAGAAATTACACTGAAAGCGCCTTAAAAAAATTAAGTAGTAACTAGGGAACAAGGAGAGGGGGGAAAAGTTCTACAACACAGGGATTTGACACTTGTATGTTAAAAAAAAATTTAAAAAATAACAGAGAGGCTTGATATTTTTTCCCTTTTTTTACATTGAAGACATGTTCTGTAGATTGTTCTCTCACACTATGCACCCACTGACAGAACAACTAATGGAGTCAGCAGGTCTATAATCTGAGAATACAAGGGAAAAATCCCAGGCTTTGTTGAAGCCAAGGGCAACATTGTCACAAAGCCAAGATTTCTACCCTGAATCCGATGGACTTAAAAGACAAGGTAACAAGAACTTTTTTCCTTGGGTGCCGTCTTTATCTGGAGATCTAAATTAACCTGAACACTTCTCTCGTGTTTACTGAGCTAGTGTTATTAGCTATGTACTTCACACAAAGCCTGTGCTTAACCCGCTGCAGCTATAGACCATTTCTGCTGACTTACGTAAGAAACATCAACTACATTTGTCAACCACTGTCATCTGCCATTCATATAACCACTACCACGCTCCCACGGATACTCAAGAGCACTCATGCAAAGAGACTTTTGCATTAAGAAAAATCAGTCATCTAAGTTAAAGGAAATGCCCAGCCTGGGGATGAACTGACAGCTCCAACAATTGGCTTCTCTTATTTACTTGCAGAACCTTTAAGGCATGGGCATAGTTCCTCACATGACACTGCCTTCCCATCTAACTGACCTGAAAACGCAGTGGGTACACATTAGTGCCTCTATGCTTTCCACCTTCAGCTTTCCTGAATTTCTTCAGGCTGTACCCACAATGGGGGTACAAAGCCTGGACAAAGACCAGCTATTACATCTCTTAAACTACTCCTCAGTCAGAAGCAACATGTGTTTTTCTACTAGGATTGCCTCATTATAATGGCAGGAAAACAAAAGACAAGCATGCAATGCTTTAAATCATGTATCGTTTCTATGTAAGGTGGAGAGAAAAAACAGCCAAAAGTAACCCTACACTTCTTTCACAGCTTAATTTTTTTATTGCTGTTTTATCAGTCCGGCTGAGTGAGTAGATGAGTCAGTGTGTGAGATAATCTTGTAGGGTAAAAGTTCCAATCCTGTTATTTTTTAAATAAACCCAAGTATCCATATCCACTAATGGGTGGTTTACTCTGTCTCACTCGTGACACCCTCCAACCTAGTACCTAAAACACAGTTGCCACATATATCCAGTGTACCCTATGAGATGAGATGTTAGTGTCCCCATTTCACAGATGGAGACACTGATGCCCTCAGCAGCACCTATCTTTCAAACATAGCCTCTGACGGATGGTGCCAGACTCAGAGACACATGAAGCACATGACACCACCAGTCCCATTTTAAACCTCTGATTGTACTCCTTCAACATCAGAGAGCAAACCTGTGGCAGAGAACACAGCTCTACTGAATCAGTCCAGCACATGAAGAGAAGGATGACCATGTGCTCAACAATACACACTCAACTTTTATGTTGTTTGGGAGTCATGGATTAAGGCCTTGACGACTATGTTGTTTAATCAGCAGAACTATGCAAACAGTTGAGAATTCATGAGAACTCTGGTTGTATACGCTAGCCTGGATCAAAACAATACTTACAGGTACACTTGTTCTTGAAAATCAAGTATTTTCAAGGAGCCTTGAAGATCACGTCTCACTCCATCAATAATAACAACTTCCTGAATATCTTTTATTTGGTCCCATAAGGCACAATACTGAAAGAGGTTACAAGGTGCTGTTACTCTCTAACAGTAGGAGGAATGTGCCTGGGAGAGGAAGCCCGCAAGCTGGGCTACCGGTCAGACTTCTGCAGCTGTTCCCGACTCTGCCAATGAATTCCTGCATTACCTGGGCAAACACCACAGAATCACGTGCCTCACTTCACTCAGCTCAGTGATATCCACCCGCCTCACAGGAACCCAAAGGTTTTCGTGGGTCTGACTGCTCTTCTACTAAAGCCAGTAGGGTTTTATTATTATCATCATCACCAACTGCAAGGAAAGCGACATGTGGCCCTATGTAAAGTGTTTCTAGGGTGCCCTGGTGACAGGCACTATATCTACTAAGTAAAACAGTAAGTCCTCCAGCACAAGCTAACCCACATGGGCCTCTCATTCATCTTGTGCTCCCAAGTATTACTGTCACATTTCCGAAAAGGCTTTCTGCATAGCACAACTGTGACAACAGTTATTTTACCTTTTTATACCACTAAACCAACGCTAATCAAGAACAAAACAAGCAACCCACGGCTTGCTATCTGAATTCCACGCAAATTACAATCTCATGGTTCTCCTTGTTTCTTGCTATCTCCTTCAATTTCTTCCAGTATGTTATCTCATGCATCTGTTCAGTGAGATCCCAAGGCTGAGACTGCCACTTGATTCTCAGCCTATCACAGGCAAAGCAGAAATTCCCTTGAAATCCCTTGATAGGAAGGACTTCATATCAAGCCCCTGTTTTCTGTTAAGTGTAACATAAAAAAGATGCTTGTACCAACAGAGACATGAAAAGTCAGTTCTGCCAAAGCAGAAAAAATGAGCCTGCATCATCTTCAAAATCAATGCATATTTCCTTGGAATGCAGTTAAGCTGTGTGCACAGAGATATCAAATATTGCTTATTAACCTGATGTCTGGTGTCAATGAGAATGCCCTTCCCTGTCACACCTGCCATCTTTATCCCAACACTGAGGTGGGGCCACTTCAGACAGCTGAAGTTAAAGACCCTAGGGCTCACAACTCTGTGAGTCATTTTGTTGCCATACAGGCAGCACCATTTTGTCATTCAATTTATTAGCAATACAAGGACATGCCATGATAAGCAACAGTTCACGCTACTTTGAGTCTACAAAGCAGTGAACCCAACAGCAATGTCTAACAGACAGCACGTTTACTGCTTGCCCTGAGTTCATCCAGTCGCAAGTCAGGATGTCGCAGAGTCATCGATTCTGGCGGAAGGCAAGGACTGACTTGAAGCTCTAGCTCTGGAGAGGAGTCTGTAAGGAGAGGTCCTTACGTAAAGATTTCCACTTTCATTTGAAAAGACTGTTTCTCTAAAACTCTGACTGCTATGCCCTAAGCAGTCAAATGCTAGAGAACAAACAAGAAAAGTAAATTTTCAAACAAAAGAACAAAATTGTATTTCAGTTGATACTGATAATACTGCAGCTGGTCATGGAAGAATTGTTGTAAAAACATTCTGCCTTCCTAAATGCGTATGCCAGTATCAGCTACAGGCAATGGAATTACATTTCAGACCAAAACTTCAGCAAAATTCAAGGATGTGTAGTTTGGGGTCTATCACTACTCAGTATCAGGCTGAGTTTTAAAGTTTAAACACCAAGTTTGAAATACTTCTCAATTCTTCTCATGTCATTTCAGTGTACTTTTATTTAATCAATATTAAAGGCACGAATCTTACCATTCGCTTGTTTACAGAGCAGATCCGCACAATCAGAAAAGACCCTGAATACTTGCATTTTTAAATCTCACAGAATTGCTGTGAAATGAAGCCTGAGAAAGCTGAGACATTGACCATCAGTAAGCATTTCCTATAGAGGTATTTTCCTTGAAGAATAAAAGTAGTCCACTGCCTATGCTCCAAAGACAGCAGGGAGGTTTTTAGCCAGACTCAAAGAGGTATTTAGGAATCTGGTATTTATTCCTGTTGATTTCAGGTGCCTGAATACCTTTGTCTTCATATAACTGTGCCAAGTAAAAAATTCCCTTACCAGTTATACTCTCTGTTAACATTCCTGGAGCTCAAGAATTTTTCCTGTCACCACGTGGCTTCTTCCTTTCACATCCCTGAATTGCCAGGATTCACACTTAGCCCACAACCCTTAAGGGGACACGTACAATGCAGTTGTAAAGGGACCCCTTTCTAAGGACATCATTGCAGCTGTATAGATGGTAGCTACCCCAGAAGAAGTCTGCCAGGACAGGTCATAGCTGTGCCATGAAAGCCCATCTACAGTTGACAAGGACTAACAGATGAAAAAAACAAAACCAAACAAAAATCCGCTATCTTGTCATTGCTACAAATGACCTGGGATTTGCCCTACCAGCCACATCAAGGAATACATTATTCTGTGTCACAATGACTGATCAACACTTTTGCTTGGTTTCAAGGGAATTAGGCCTATATGATAACATTCAGTAATTCTTGAAACTGTTGGCCAAATGTGTCAAAATAAAATAGATCTAAAGACAGTAGCTGAGATCATAGCCCTTCTGTACTTGACGCACTTGCGCAAATGTGTGCCTGGCAGAACAAAGACAGGAGCTGTGCCCTGGAGATGCAGCAAAGTGAAAAACAAAGTGCTTTGTGACCAGCACAACTCAGGAAATCAGATCTCCTACAGAACTGCGTTCCTTGGTTGATTAAATGTTTACACTGAACTGTACTAAGATCTATTTCCATGTTGAAAATGGGATGCATCAAATCAGAGTTATTTATCTTCTTTGAAGTTTTGAGGGAGATGCCAGTCCAGGGGCATTCCCCTAGAAAATCCTTCTCCTCTTCTCTTTACAACGTCATTTACACCAAATATCTTATTGCCAAATGGAGGCGGTCACATATGAACGTATCACTCAGTCACTAAGCTAACTGGCAAAGTGTCTGACCAGACTTGCTTTTCCCTCTTGGTCTGTTTCTACAAAATTTGCAAGAACTTAATTACGTTGGAGCTGTTCTTCTTATACCGTACTTGGTTGAAACTGGAAATAAAATACTATTTGAAGGACAAATACCAAGATGCATGTGCATACACATATTAAAGGATGGTGTAACCTTTGTTTCCAACAGAAGCTATGCTAAAAGATGAAGGCTAGTTATCTTTTTGAAGCTGCGATGCATGTGCTAGGTTCGGAGCACCCTCTCAGGCAGTAGCATTGCTCTTCAAAGACATGCGGATGCAGGTACAGCCACATCCTGAGGCTGACCACCCACAAGTGTACACATAAGTTTTCAGGATGATTTGGGAGCCACAGATAACTGGAGGGGCACAGAAAAAGAATGGCTTACACAAGAGGAAACGCTAGACACTCTTTTCAAAGAGGTCAGTGCATGAAGGCCACACAGAGGACACAGGCACCGGGAACAGACTTGGAAACACGGTAAAAGCCTTGACCAGGATGGGAGGGAAAGGAGGAACAGTGAAATACATGGCTGAAGGAAAGAACTGGAACTATCAGAAGGAGGAATGCAGGAAGCGAGACAAGCAGCACCGTACTGCACCCTGACTGGTAACTAATTCTGCCTTCGTTGGGAATTTGAGAGGACCCTGGATCTGATGATTCACCAAGAACGTGAAAACAGCACTGAGTGTAGGGGAAAGCTGTTTTTATAGAGAGCCCATCAGCTTTGTCAGACTCCACTTCCTGACAGCTAGTTCGTAGGGAACAATATTCCTGTGACTCACCGAAAGATGTTTGCTTCTCATTGAAATAAAAGTCGCCACGGGACTGATTGCAGCGAGTTACGTTTCCTTGAGATCCAACTGGCTCACACACTTGGCAACCAGAGAGACTGTGCCAAGCTGATGTGCATTTCAACAAACCACAGATTTGAGACATTTTTAGAAAAAGAAGGAAAACACTTGAAGGCAACCAATCAGCTTTTAAAGTTGTGTTGCATTTTTCAAATTCTTTCCCCAGAAAACAACAACTGCGTACAAAGATTTTCAAACGGCACGCAGCATGCGAAGGGCTTAAAAGTAACACCCAAAAGTGGCGGCAAGGAGCTGGTAAGAGTAGCACAGTGATACTATTTTTCATTACGGGTTTAAGACAGCCTGGCTTAGGCTTGAGGCAAAGGAGAAGGCAGGCATCCTGCTCGGATGAACCTGTAAAAGAAAGCGGTGTCTTGCAACCATCTCTTTCACAACTGATGATCATACGCATGCATAATTCCTGCAGATTTCAGTCTGTCAACCTATTTGAGTAGAGCTATTTCTAGGAATAAAGTTTTCCTGGATGAAGACCTAAATTCACACAGGTCAAATCAATAAGGATTTGGGAATAAAAGAGATGGCAGAAACAAGCATATGAGAAACCGAAGCCTTACCACACACTGGGGCGAGGGTGCTTACATATGGAAGTCATACAGTATCTAAACCCAAGGGTAGCGGCTCTTGTCATAGAAAAACTGGGAACCTAACTGTTTAGGAAGAGAAAAGGAAACAAAGTCAGACCTGCTTAAGGGGAATCAGAGCCGAGCTAGATATATTTAAGAGATTTGCAGGGGAGAGGGGCTGGGGAAGGAGAACAGAAACAAGGAGCGTGCAAACTGCAGTAGAGCCCTGGCAGTAGGGACCGAGAAATGAAGAAATTTGACAGGAACGCCGAGCAACCGGCTTTGGCAAGAGCCTGACATCTGGGAAGGGAAAAGTTGCCGAATGCAGCGGAACGCTTGCACCAGGCGGGCACTCATCCACAGCCGCGATTTTTCAGAAAGCAGCTAAATAAGGGGTTCTACCCGTTTGACTTCTAGTATTGAGGGAGGCACGTCGCAATTACTGCAGCTACGTTATTATACGCATCAGCAGGACACAGGGAGCTCTCGAACTACCCAGCGAGCTACCTCGGCGAGGGCAAGCCCTGCCTCCTCCGCTCCCGCTCTGCGGCTCCGGCTGCAGCCGGGGCACCCGTTATCCCGGGCGGCGGCTCCGCAAACCCGGGCGGCGGGGACGGCCCCGGGGCGGCCGGCTCGGGGGACGCGCCGGGGCCGCCGTTTCACCCCACCTCGCCGCNTCGGGGCCCGGCTGGCCACGGCGGCCCCGGGGCCGTGCAGGCTGTCCCTGGCGCGGCGGCGGGCGGGCGGCCCTGGCCACAGGTGAGCACCCACCGGCACCCTGCTATTTCTAGAGGAGAAAAAGCTGAGTTTCTCACGGTGTCTCGGTTTTGGGGGACGTGGAGCTGTGGGAGTCAACAGACAGCAGGAGACGTGCGACAAACCACGGGCCGCCTTTACAGGTGCCGGCAGCCCCGGCGATCCGTGCCAACGCGCCGGCAGGTTTCTTAAGGTTTCTTTTGAATGCCCAGAAAGCAAGAAGGCGGCCCGTATTTCAGCAGTTCTGCGTGGATGAAACAAACCCAGGTCACCGCAGCTAGCGCGAACAGGAATTCATTTGGATGCGTGGAGTGTTGTAACTGACACTTGGGAAAAAATCAACCAACCAACCAAACGACCAAGAACTTAGGAAAACAAAACCTGTTTCCCCCGTAGTCTGATCCAGGCGATTCTTTCCTCTGTGACCTATCCAAGCAAAAAGTCTACAGTGTGTACTCAGGTTATTCCGGAAAAAATCACTTAGAAACAAAAGGAGCAGCAGTGGCGGTGGGTTGCCAGCCACAGCGTCGGTTCTGTAGCCCAGGAAGAGAAGCCAGAGAGTCGTCAACATCTTACGCTCCATCTGCAGCATCAGAAAGTTATAATTACATGAAAGCCAGCGCATTGAGGCACAGGAAGGAAGGAGGAAAGAATGACCAGCTTCTTCATATTTGAACAATAATACAATGTACACAAACTGAATGAGCACGAGAAGCAGTTTGTCAGCACTTCATACGGCACAAAAACGTACTCCTTGGCAGAGGTTATATTGCTGCCCTCTGCTGCTGGGAACTTGTGTGGTTCATCTGCCTAACAAGCAGAAAAACAGGCCATTTGTGAGAAGAAGTCTTTGACCACGCATAACAGTACTGTGGCCGAGAGCCTTGAGATACGTAGTTCAGAAGTGAAGAGAGGGTTTGCTCCTGGAGTCTGTGAGAGGCTGTTGTCCCCAGCTTCTAATGGCGGGTGGGGTACGCTGGTCCACATCAGTGGTGTTACCTGGCTGCATCAGCCAGGGTAGCCTTCATGGGGCTCACTTCTGCCCACAGCCAGGTATTCAAGATTATCTGCCATCCGTGTGCCAGCACAGCTTGACTTGGAATAGTTCTGTATTTAAATTGCTGCCAAACCATCAGGAATCACCATCCCTCACCAGCAGTGAAAAAGGTGAATGGAAATTTTGTCAGAACTTAATGGTGAGGTGTGTACTTTTATAGCTGGTTCTGACCTTGAAGTTCTGAAGGCCCATGGAGGGACCTGTGGTGGCACAAGTTGGGGTGACTATAACCTCTTAAGTTGTCAATGAGACTGAAACCGAATGCTGTGATCTCCCTCTGTTTGTGGACAAGCCTACCACCTAACTTGGAAAATCTGTTTGCTAGCATGGTTTTGAGAGACTGTTTACTTGGAGTAAAGTTTGTATCACCAGTGTGTAAAATTGAATCTATGCAACTGTTCTTGCCCCATTAGTCTGAAGTCTTGCCCTTTAGTCTGAAGTCTAAAGTACTTCAGACTTTATTATCCCTTAATGATCTGACGAATTTTATGAGGAGCTGGATACAGCCCAAAAGGGCTGGACTCCGAAGGAATGTGCCTAGAATCAGTGGATCATAGAGAACAGAGAATCTTATCTGTGAATTTGCATTGGGAAAACTGGCTTAGTCATCAGAGTGAGTAACAAGCAACCCTCATGGGCAGAGATTAATTCCTTATGAAACCACTGCCTAGGAAATTACTTTGTGTACCTAGGCCTTTTAAGTCCAAGATAAAAACAGCCCCTTGTATTCAGAAAGCTTGCTGGTGTTGAACAGTGCATCACTGTATCTAAAAATTGCTTGCATTAAGTTCCTCTTCTGCATTTCCTTAACCAGAGGCTTTCATGGCTCTGATTTTACTACCTCAAACAGCTTTGTACATGCAGAGTTAGAAAAAACAAAATACATAGGCAAACAGCAAGCATTAAGTAAATGAGCATTATATGTAGGCAAACAGCAAGCATTAAGTAAATGAGCATTCAGTGCATTACCCAAACAATATAAAGCTGCCCCCACACCACACCTAAACAACAAAGGAGAGGTTAGAAAGACTGCAAGCAGCGTGGAAAGGTGGAGGAGCTTCTCAAAAGGAAAGAGCAGCAGCTCTGGCTCTCTTTCCTTGGAAGAAAGGAATACATTTTTAGAAGCAGTTGGCTCAGCCTCTAAACCCAACCACGAGTATTTGTCAGTGAATACACAGCATTTTCAGACATTTCCTGTGATGAACAGAATACCCAAGAGACTGGGTGGAAAGCACCAAACACTGCAAAAGTAACGATGGTGTTACATGGCTTACTCCACGGGAGGGCCTGCATGACACCTTTAGGGCAACAGAGAAGCACTTACAATGCTGCAGGGTAGCTGCTCTCTCTTATTAGCATAACACAGCCATTTAGTCATGCTCATAACCGATGACAAGTATTACAAGATATTAAGATGTTTCCCTTTATGTTTGCTTGGGTACAGCGATATAAAATTGTTATTCAAATAATGAGTCACATGGCAGTCTTGGAGTGGGAGGAACAGCATTTGTTGGCAGAGTAACATTTGTGTGCAGGATACCAGTGACATATGTCTTTGCCATGACAGTTTTCAACACTGAGGCTTCTCAGGGGTTTGGGGTTTTTTTTGTTTTGGTTTTTTTTTTTTTTTTTGGGGTGTTGTTTTATAGCTACGAGAAGTTGCACGTTGCTTGATAGAAAGCTTCTGTGGGTGGTGGTAGGAGTTGCTACAGAAGAACTCTCTCCTCCTTCCCGGTGAGGAACAGAGCGCCATAAACTCTCAATGCATCAACACAGCGCTATCTTCAGGAGCACCAGGGCAAAGATCACCCCGATGAAGGCGGCTAACTTCCTGCCCTGTATTCACACAGAAATCATCCAGACTTAACGTGGCATTTCACATTCTCCCTGCTCCATATTTTGAAATTTACCTTTTGTCTAATTAGGCTCCACATCCTGGGCACAGACTGACTGCCTCTGCAGGCAAGTGGGACCTTTTGCTACCGCATCAGTTCTGACACCCCTGGGCCAAATACTCTCCCATAGCGAAGCATTTACTATTCATCCAAGTCCCAGCTCATGGGCAGACTTGGGTATTTTAATACTCCAGGGACACTTGAAATTTAAGCACAGATTCTACAAGAATCTACAAGATTCTGAATGAATTGATTTTTGTCTCGAGTGCAAAGCAGCAACTCTCCCTTTCCCAAGTATCATTATTTCTTCTATTTTCTTTGTAGGTTCTTGCAGGCTTTGCTCTTGTTTTTTTTTTCTCACTTTGGCATCTAAGCATCTTTAAGTCTGAAAGCACTCAGAAAGCTTTTCTTTTCTCCCTAAATATAAGAAGAAACACTTAATGTCCAAAAGAATACACTATGTGTGTTAAAAGCTGATAAAGGGAACAGAGTTAAACTTTGGGGACAGTATCACTTCACAGCTAGTGAAGAGAAAAGCAATAGAAAAAGGTGGTTGTACACCTAACCGCTGATGCATCTGCAGTAGTGAAAGTCTTTATACTGGTTTTATTAAAAGGAAGCTTTTTTAATACTGTTTCTATATGGAAAAAATCTAAGACTATGTATCTGAGCACAAATATAACTAGTTTTTTTAAAAAAATATTCTTCAAGCAAAAGCATCAACCAGAGAACAACTGAGCATAGACCAAGTCAGGGGCACAGATGGGGTAGAAGCAGAACCCCAAGCCATGACTCCTTGCCCCAAGGAGCATCGTCACTAGCAGGTTTTGAAGTCCCACACTGTTCGGTCTCTGTGCCCCCCACCCCCGGGGTGACTTGAGGTTTGTTGGATTTTGTTTTGTTCTCCCCCCCTCCCCGCAAGTTGTCTGTAACATTTAGGCATCAGCAAGGTTAGCATCTATGCAGGAAATAGTTTCTAACTTGTCTATATTTTGCAACTAGAACAAAAGATTGATTTTTACTTTTATTCTTTAAGAAATCTCCCCTGCTTTTAGCTACCTTTTTTACAATGTATTTTAAAGTGCACTGTTCTGCATGGCTTTCTTTTCCCAAGTGTCTTTACAGTCCTCAGTGACCTCTTTAAGTTAGGAAGATAAGTTAACATGGAAATAGGAGGAGGCTGCAAACTGGAGGACAGTGTAGAAGCATCTTTGAGAAAAGGGGTGGAGGAGAAGAGAGAATTGTTTCTCTACTTGTAAGTGGAAATAGAGAAACTTGCTCATACGTGTCTCCCTCCAGATGAGATAAAATAGTGGGACTGCTGAAGCTTGTGCGGTTTGGAGCACCACACTTATGGAGCACATGCCACTTCTGAATCCAGTGCAAGCCTACAAACAATGACAAAGTCTAAAAATCAGATTAATTATGGCTGGTATATTAAAACCAGAAACGATTTCTGACCTGTAAATCTTCATGTTCTTCATCTCCAAGAATCTGATTAATTAATACTAAAGTGGATTAAGAACATAGACCTGACATCCATGGTAAACTGCTGTGGCAACAAAGACAAGTTCAAATACCTTCCCACATTTTGAAATGAAAGATATTGTCTATTCTGCGTGTGTTATATGCTCTATTTAGACAGAAAAAAATCATCAACACTCATCCACTTTTTAAAAGAAATTTATGAAAATTAATTAGGTTTATGAATAATCCTATATATAAGCAGCATTTTCATATCTTTTTTTAAGACAGCAGCTGAAGAAGTCTCCGATTTTACGCAGTTACTGATTTATGCTGTGAACTCCCTGTGGACCAAAAAAAGCTTAATGGCTGTGTTACAGTAGCACCCAGAGACCTCCACCTGCAGGCAGACACACAGTTTGCTAGGGAGTCTGAATGCGCCTAGGAAAAAAGACTAGATGTGCTGGAGCAGCAACAATCTAGCGTATGAGGGAAGTGGTACGTTGACTTCTGCTTTTAAAGTGTGGATGGGGTTTTTTCCTTATTCCTCTCCACACACTTTTTTTTTTTTTTAAGTCACAGAAGGAGATGTCAGAAGCTGGTTTAAAAAATATTCTCTGGAGTCCTCTGGAAAAGTAGGAAAGACAACTGTCAAAATATAACATTCCATCAACTATTACTAAAATTAATTACACGTGAATACATGTGGCTCTCCTTGCATCCCCTCACACCACAAACACAATTTTGCTATTTTCATTTCCCTAAGACTCAGTAGTCTGGAACTACACTTCCATCTATACTAGTCTCTCTGCTTCTAGATATCCCAGCTTTGTGAAACAATTTATTTGTTTGCATCTAGTCTTTTAAGGGGTGGGAAACACATGATAAACAAAACTACTCTTGTATGCCAGTGTTTAAAAGACTATAGTTCTAGGAGAATCCTTTAGTTTTACTTTCCTCCTTCCATGGCACATGGACCTTAAATCATTCGCCACAGTAGTCTAGCAAGAAACTACAAGAAGACCGCAGATTGGCTTCCCCTGATGAAGTGTCTCAAACTGAAGTACAGTGACAGAAAGCAGCTGCTAGGACGTACCTTTGTCTCCTCCTGCCTCCCAGGACGAGCAGCAGTTGAAAACTTGTATCTGAACAAATCCCTGGACAAAGAGCAAAAGGGCTGCTGATGGGGAAGGGAGTCCAAGGATGATTCAGAATGATCTGCTCCCCAGTGTCACGAGAAAAGTGATTGTTCTAAAACTCAGAGCTTTTTCCCAGGCTTTTGTTCACATGCCTTTTTTTTTTTTTTTTTTTTTTAAATGAAGCCAAGTTGATTATAAAACAGGCTTTTGTACAAGCCCAACAAGTGCTACAATTAAATGGCAAACAACACTGCAGTACCAGTTCTTTATCCTGTGAGTTGCTAGCTATGTCCAAGGATGCTGCTGAGCAATCTCAGCTGCCACGGACACCAGCAATGGAGGAAGGCTATAACAGACTTCAGAGGAAGAGCTTAGAGCACTGCAGCATTGAAACTTCAATCACTGAAATGCAAGAAATTAAAGGTAAGCATTAAAATTAGAGTGTGCTTTCATGCAATTATTTTAAAGCAAATTTAGGAAAGGTGTGTACACTTGTATTTGTGGAGAAGCTGCCTATTCTGTGAAAGAACTGCTTGACCTCTGAAAGTATATGGCTAGTAACCACCACCAAACCAACCTCTATGTTTGTGTCATGGAGTTATGAGCATTAAAACCACTGTGTGTGAACAGTCAGAATCAAGGCAATCACAGTATCTATATGGGGCATTTGGCAGTGCTATCTCAATTAGTTCACCTGTTCTTCAGACAGTCAGATTTTCAAGAGCTACAGGTTTTCATACTTCAATAGGAGACAAAAAACACTTTAGAATATCAAAATCACCAAAACCTGCAAACTTTCCTCATCTTTTTATTAATATTTCTGTGTTTACAAGTGATTTTGGTTGGTTTGTTTGTTTTTTAATAAGCAAAATGTAGAGATCTAAAAACCTTTCTGGCCTCCCCTTTAAGAATCTGTATTTTTACCTCCCACAAAAGAAACTTTTGAGTCTGCTTTTAAGCTTTTAGTCCATATAGTACAAATGCAAGTATGCCAACACACAATCCTCCTCTCCCATTTAAAGTTTTTGTTAGTACTTTGGGTCTAATACAGCATCCTGGCTTGTATCA